>JAGYYJ010000483.1:0-130925 GCA_019671005.1 Hibiscus mutabilis
GACGTTAAACTGCTTCTCTCGCTTGTCGCTGCTCATTGGGTTTAACTTTAGTGTTGAAACGCTTAACTTTTGGTTGATACAGGTCTAAAGGATCCTTGAGTGTCTAACAAGGGATCTTGGGCAGCAACTACTTTGCGATCCTTCAACTGAGATAAGTCTTCTAATAACATTCATGTTGATGCTCTTTTGTGGTTATTGCTGTGTCTGGTCTTTTGTGTGCAATGAAAGATCATTTGTCGGATTAAAAGGAACACGAATGTTTGTTGACTTGGCATGGAATTACAATCTTGAATCTTTCTTGTGACACTATTTTACTTTTATATGCTGTATTTTGTCATTCCGGCTACTATTGGTTGGCAACTGAGCCAACAGAGACATACGGATTGGAGAACCGGTTCCGATTCACAAATCGGAGAATAAAAAAGAAACATGCCTGCCATAACCTTACTACACTTGGGACTTGGCTTTGGTAATGGTTTATGATTAGCTACCTTTTTCTGCATAAATCAACAATACCACTTTAAACACAAACCAAACATATATACAAGCTAATGAAACCAAAACCATATTATAATAATAACTAATTTGTTTAGCTATAAATGGAACAAACTGGATTGGGAATTTGCATTGTCCAATTGATTTACTTTAAACACAAACCAAATGTATACAAGCTAATGAAACCATATCCAAATTACAATAATAACTGATTTGTAAGTGGTTGTAAAAAACATTACAATAAAACTATCAAATAATCTTTTATTAAAATGTTGTAGGATGGATCATTATTAATTTTGTATCACTTCCAATTTTTTAATATTTTGAGTTTGAAAATATTGGGTTGAAAGTCTATTTTTTGTATCTGGGTTTTTTTGGGGTAATTTTTTATTTTATTGCTCAAAGTACCAGCAAGCTGCTACAAAGAAAATAAGTAGAATTTGTGAAAATTAACAACAGACATCATTCCCTACAAGTATGGCTGAGTCTATTATATGCGTCGTAATAAAAATTAAAAAAATTTAATACTAAATTTATAATTAAAATTATTTTTAAAAAATAAAAAAATTCAATAAACTTTTTATATTCCTTGAAAAATCACCACATCCCATAATTAATAATATAATATTAACTAAGAATAAATTTACATGTTATTAAATTTTTTCCAACTTATCATTAGTCTATATTTTATGTCACCTTCCCCGTTTTTTTTGTTTACAAAATAATCCTTTCATTGTAAGTCCGCAACCAATCACAAATATCATAATAATTTTTTAGAAACTTAGATAAAAAGTAATCGTTAAAAAACTTAAATCATTGTTAGAAAATTTATGAAAAATGCTGTCGCCATTGCTTTTTATCATCTTTTCTTACTTTTTAAAATCACGAACTATTTGTCTTTTCTTTTTACCAACGGTGAAAAGTCGGTAAACTCTCTATTAATTTTAATTAATCATTCACTTTTGTTTTTTTTTTTTAATTTGTGTTTTTGACGGATGGAATTGGTGAATTTTGTTTTTGTTTTTTGATTTTTTAGATTGGTGTAAATATGTTAACGGCCAATACCAATTAATCTACGATGGGTAATAATGAAACTTCTACCAACATAAAAGATAAACAAACTCAAAAATGAAATGAATATTTAATCTTTGTATGTAGATTTTGAAAATGCCAAAACTTGTCATATAATAGTGCACAATTTAATTTTTTTTTAGCTGTTTTACAAATTAGAGTGAGAATCGAAGGTTAAGGAAGACGTTAGTTCATGTAATTAACTTAAGGGAAAAAACTAAAAAATAAAAATTTTCTTACTGTAAATTTAAGAAGTCTGAATTTTTTTTCTCAAATCTCCATCCTTTCAATTTAAGCATTTTTTTTTGGGAATTAAAAAGTATGAAAACATAAGAACAAGCAATGGTGATAGCTTTCTCTCATGAAATTTCATAATTCTGGCGATTATTTTTTATTTGGGTTTTGAAAGTTATAAAGAAAATGAGTGATTAGTTGGGGTAGAAGGATTATTTTGTAAGCAGGAAGAATGAAGAGAAGGTGACATGTAATATAGACTAATGGTGAATTAAAAAAAATAATGACATGCAAATATATTTTTAGTTGGTATTATATTATTGGTTAGAGACCCTAAGTGATATGGTAGAAATGGTCTATAAAATAATTTCTCAAAAAATATAAAAAGTTTATTAAATCTTATTTTTAAGTTTTTTTTTGAAATAATTTTAATTATAACTCTAGTCTTTAAAAATTTTAATCTTTATTAAAAAATTTAATAGTGTTCAGCAGTTTTCACTTAGTAGTATTCAGTGGTGTTCGACACACATTGTAGAATTTTTCCTAGAAAGAGTATTATACATAGTATAGATGATGCCTATAGTATACTACTACATTATCGAATCTATTTATACTTTTGCCAAGAATCAGAATTTTTACAATTTAAGCTATATTTTAATATAAAACATGTGTAAAAAAAATGTACAACTTGTTTTGAAATTAAATCTCTAATCATACCTTAAATCCTAAAGTTTTGAACTACACCCTTAACTATTAAATTTGACAACTACGTGAACTTTTCCCTTGCTATTTTATAAAATAATTATTAACTATAAACGCGAGTTGTACGATTAGAAAAACTTTCATCGCAAGTACATTAAATAATTATCTCCATGATTACAATACCTAAATTCAGGTTAAGTCGGGTGAGTTCGACCTGAGGAATACAATCCCTTAAAAAACCAAGAATGCATTATATCCACAATTGGAGCATTCCATTAACAGGTTCCAACTTCAGCAGCAAGATGCACTGGAAAATAAGATTCAAACGGGGGAAATGGTTCATGTAAATTTTATTCAGAAAAACTCATTTCTACTTCTATAAAGGGAAACATCCACAACCATCAAATGAGT
The DNA here is from genome assembly GCA_019671005.1 of Hibiscus mutabilis. Lineage (NCBI taxonomy): Eukaryota > Viridiplantae > Streptophyta > Magnoliopsida > Malvales > Malvaceae > Hibiscus > Hibiscus mutabilis. Next base: position 2,914 of record JAGYYJ010000483.1, read on the forward strand.
AGTTGCTTTAATCAAATACTAATGTCAACACGCAAAATCGGATAATCAGTTCGCATACAGTGATACTGATATAAGCAATAAAAGAATAAGAATACTAAGCAGCTGCACGAGCATCTTATTCTGCTCTTGATTGGCCAGCACGAGAAGACAAGATGATGCCGACGATAAGGCCATAGAGAGCCAAAGCTTCAGCAAAGATGAGGATGAGGATCATTCCAACAAAAAGTTTTGGCTGCTGTGCATTAGCTCTGCAGAACAAAGTCGGTCAATTCAAAAGTTTCAGACACGAAGATTAATTGCCAAACATATGTTTGATTTCGTGAAATACTTGAGAAACATTTTTTGACGATAACGATGAATCAACAATATATATGACAGAGATGCAACAATGTGAAGGTCACAGCAAACTTAGTAAACTGGAATTCTATCTTAGTATCGTATTAATATACACAATGTTCTTACTATACAAACTGAAGAAATCATTCAATTCAAACATGCAAATTAAATGTTGGGGGTATGTCATATTTCATACCACTCAAAAACTGCACAAGACCGACTCTAGGTGCTAGAACCCATATATTGCCTCAGGCGTGCAAGGCAAAAAAAGGCTAGCTTATGTGAAGTAAACCAGTGCGTGTAACTATACACACACACACACACATAAAGCTTAAGACATACAATAAACTCTGAGGCGTAGTCTAGTTTATCTACAAAACATGCAGTTTCTTTATTAGTAATATGCATGATTTACTTATGGTCAAAAATAAAAGAAAATAAAGATAACTTCAATCAGGTGGACTTTTTCATGCTTAATACCTTACAAAAAAATGCTAGGCACATGCCTGGTGCACCTGATCAGATGGGCATCGACCCGAAGGGTCTAAGATGCTTTTCTCGTCTAGTGCTAAGGTGCAAAGAGCAAACTGAAACTGAGTATTTCAAATGCTATCTTTGTAACGTATCAGTATATATTATCAGTAGAGTCAATCGTACAGTCTCACAAACCATAGATTTAGACTTCACTATCACGGAAATTTCTGCATACCTTTACTTACCTAAAAGTGCAGTAATCTACCACTTGGCCTAAAATGTACAACTACATCAATGTAATAAGAGCCATGCCTAGATGAGGGGAGGGCACCTTAGGTTTCGAAACTGACTCAAACCCAATAGGGAGAAGGGCATGCTACGCTAGTAGCAAACTCTATGAGTGCATAAAGAAACCATTAAAAGTATATAAAAAGTAGATTCCAGACAAGCTGGTGTTAGTCAACGACAAAAATGTCCCATTCAAGTAAAAAACATGGATATAGCAGAGCATATACCTGACACCAGCATCACCAACAATTCCAATTGCCATTCCAGCAGAAAGACCAGCAAGGCCACAAGCAAGACCCGAGGAAAGATGGGCGTAACCATCGAAAAGGTAATACGATTTGGCCTTAGGATTGATCCCAGTACTAATAATAACAGCAATAATCAACCCATAAATACCCAAAACACCAGCCATAACAACCGGTACAATAGATTTCATCACCAACTCAGGCCTCATCACACCCATTGAAGCCACACCCACACCGCTCTTAGCTGTACCATATGCAGCTCCCATACCTAAATTCACAAATTAAAACTTCAAATTTCAACTCAAACCTTTCTGAGCTTACAATGCAGTATCCACATCTAAATTCCGTCATTTAAGTCGGGTAAAAACTAGAACTTTGACGCAGCAATATTATAAGGTCAAAATATGCAGCGAGTCCTTGTTTGTATCGAAATTCAGTCTCTGTACTTAAAAAATGAAATCTAAGTTCTCTTACTTATTGATGGCAAAATCTAACGAAAAATACTAATGATTTCAACAGGTGAAATAAAGATTCAATAAATAAGGTAAAGAGGATTTAATTGTAACCCAATAATAACTTATTTTACAATTATTCAAATCACAAATTCAGGGATCCATGTCAAATATCATTAAATCTGTGCATAATTTACAATAAAAATTGGAACTTTTCATAAATTTTCAATTGGTTTGCTAAACAAACATAGAAATAGCGATCCACGAATTCTCTATCAATGGAAATTAAAACATATCTAATATTAGAAGAACTAAACGATATAAAATTAAAATTTTAAAAAACATAGAATAAATAACGATAAATTCATAGGGGAGAGTGATGATTAGTTACATGAGAAAACGAGAGCAGCGGCGGCGCCGAGGAAGCCGAAGAAAGGTGCCGTTTCATCGCCGCTGAAAGTAGAAGCCATTGTGGATCTGAAACGTTGTCGTTTGGATCTGAGGATCGGGGGAAAACGAGTCGATGACTCAGAGAGTTGCTTTGGTTCGAGGCAGTTTTCGATCTCTCTTATCTGAAAATATGGTTTTTGTAGCAATATTAGAAAGAGGGGAGAGAGATTATTTTTGGAGTTTAATGGGCTTAATGGCCCAAGAAAGTCCATTAAGTGCGTCAACTTTTATTTTGGGTAAAATACATCATAAGTCACTTAATTACCAAAGTTATAATTTAATTATTTATTTAAAATTTTATTACAAACAAGTTACCATGCCATTAAAATTAAAACATGACACTGTATAATAATAATTTAGTCTCCTAAATTTATATATTCTATCAATCCGGTCATAATAATTCAATAAATTTAACTCTTCATATTTAAAAAAAATTAACACTACATCCTTCTGACACGTACCGCACTCCATGCTTTTGTTTGTCAGCTTGATAATCGGCAAATGTTATAGCTCGATAGATACAATCAGTTCACTACTAAACAATTTACAAGCTAATGAAACATACTTATTATGACCCTTAACGGCGCATGCTAATAACACATTTACTTCACTAAAGTGGTTTTAAAAATGAATGATTAGATATATTAAAATATTTTGAATTAAGACCTATAGAATGTGTTAATTTTAGATACTAGAATTGTTATTATACCAAATCATTTGTTCTAATTTTAATAATAGAGTGACATATTTGTAACAAATAACCGAATGAAAAAATTATAACTTTTAGAAGGTAAAATTGATACATTTATTACCGAACCTATAATTAAATGACATTTTATATATTTTACCCCTTTATTTATTTAAAGAGAAAGAGTTGTTGGGCCGACAAGACTTTGCCTCTAGCCCATTTGTTAATCCACATTCCTAACTCATGTCAACTAGTATCATTAAGGCTAGCAACTACTTGATATGTCAAGTGCGCTTGGACCTATTGTTTCTTTGGGTATTAAATAAAATATATATTTCGGACCATTTGAGCAAGTACATTTGTTAATCCACATTTCTAACTCATATCAACAAGTACATTAGGTTGGTTGACTGAACTGTTTATTTTTATTTTATTAAATTTTTTTAAGTTATAAGTTCTAGATCCAGTAAGAACACTCCCTTCATCCTTTTAGAGTTTTTAGTTCTCTTCTCTCTAGATAAGGTTTAAAATTAAAATTTGTAAAAAAATATTTAATATTACGGTATATAAAAGCATTGATGTTATAACAAAAGTCTTGTGTTATTTTTATGTCTTCAATGCTGTTTCAATTTTTCACATAGGATATAATCCTAGCATGCGGATGCTTTTGTTTTGTTTAAAATTTTAACGATAATTTAATAAGTGGTCATAGTGAAAAAGTATATAATATTTACTTTAGGAGATTAGAGTTCAATCAATTTGTCTGTAAAGTATGTATACATTGTCAAATGATTAAAAATATGTATGAATAAATATTATATTGTAATCAATTTTAAACTGCTAAAAAATTAACGAATAATTTAGAAAACAAACGAGGTGTTGGCACAATTGATAATGTTGAGATCTCAGATTTTTAAGTATTTAGGTTCAAGTTATTCTTTATGTAAATTATGTGGATCTTTTTTTAGCTAATTTTGGTTTGGATTAATTAATTATATAGCTATGCTTTCACAATGATTATTTCATATTAGGGTAAACTACTTAAGTGATTACCGAACTAATTGGGGATACTTATTTTGACCACCGAACTATCGAAATCGTCAATCAGACTACCAAACTTATTAAATTGACCTATTTTAACCACCACCGTTAAAAAAATTAACGGAAGGGTAACGTGGCAGTTAACAAAAAATTGTAAAATTAAACATTTGGGCCATGTTATTTACCTATTATATCAATTTGATCATGATTTTAATTTAATTAAATAAAATTAGTCAGCCAAATAGATAATGACACATGTCATAATCCAATTAGATAAATTTGCTTAAATTTTAAATTATTTTAATTAATATTTAATATATTAAATTTGAAAGAACAGCTCTAGGGAGATTCAAACATGGGACATGTGGGTTTTAAACCCACACCTTTACCACTACACCAAGCCTCTCTCAATAACATGAATCGCACCATTTAATATATATATATATATGTTATAATGCAGTAAATGTTAGGGAAAAAGAAGTAAACATGGTTGAAAGGAGATTCGAACCTAGATCACTTGGGATGTGTATAATCACACAAACATAATTTAAATCTGAAAATTAATAAATATTCAATTTTAAAAAATATTCGATTTAAAAGAAAAGAAATTCGATTTAAAATATTCAAATATTTTTTTCCTTTTCATATATAAATTAAACCGAATATTTATTAAAATATAAATATTTGGTTTAAAAAATATTTTATTTAAAAGAAAAGAAATTTGATTTAAAAATATTCAAATATTTTCGATCAAACTTTTAAAGTATTTAAATTAAATCGAATATTTAAAGTGTTTTAAATTCGATTTAAAATATTCAAATATTTTTTAAATCAAATTTCTTTTCTTTTAAATAAAATATTTTTTAAATCAAATATTTAATATTTTAATAAATATTCAATTTAATTTAAATATAAAAAGGAAAAATATTTGAATATTTTAAATCGAATTTCTTTTCTTTTAAATCAAATATTTTTTAAAATCGTAAATTTAATAATTTTCAGATTTAAACTAAATTGAATGTTTGTGTGATTATACACATCCCAAGTGATCTAAGTTCGAATCCCCTTTCAACTATGTTTACTTCTTTTTCCCTAACATTTATTGTATTATAACATATATATATTATATGGTGCGATTCATATCATTGAGAGAGGCTTGTTGCAGTGGTATAGGTGTGGCTGGACTACCTTGGTGTAAGTAACATTCTCCTAGGCTCATGTAGGGCCTAGATGTGCGGGCATTGGGGCCAAGTGAATGACACAATGTCTCTCTAGGATGATGTCCTAAGGACCACCTGGTTGGAAGGAAAAATATATTAAATGTTAATTGAAATAAATTAAAATTTGAGTAAATTTGGCCAATTAGGTGATAACGCGTGTCATCATCTAATTGGTTAATTGATTTTATTTAATTAAAATAAAATGATGATCAAATTAATTTAATAAGTAAAAAATAGGGACTAAATGTGTAATTTTACAAATTTCTTTTTACAGATACGATACCCCTCTATTAGTTTTTTAACGGCGGTGGTCAAAATAGGTCAATTTAATAAATTTAATAGTCTGATTGACAATTTTAATAGTTCGATGGTCAAAATAAAAATCCACAATTAGTTCGGTGGTCACTGGGATAATTTATCATTTATATTACAATAATTATAATTGTTACTTTAGCTGAAAGTCGTAACCTAAGGAAAAGTCTCCAAAACAATTGCAACCTATATAAAAAAAAATGAGAAGTGATCACGATAGTTGAATGAAAAGTATCATAGAAGTATTTTTAACGAACATTAATGATGATGGTGCCACACAGATAAAGATGTATTTTATATGGCGTGCTTAAAAAAATGCGATCGACAAGAAACACGTTCACTCTTAGGGATGGTAAAATTATCCGTCCCGACCCAACTCGATGTGTCCTGACTTGATCCGATCAGATTTTTTCTTATAATTTTCGAAGATCGGGGCGGGTATTTAAAAATGTAAAGTCGAGTCGGGGCGGGTTCGGGTATAATACGAAAATTCCCCACACTGGTATTTTTAATTATTTTTATTATATTTTTAAAAATATCACTATATATAAATACTTTTAGGAGTTTCAAGCTAATTTTTAGTTTGTGTTTATCTTAAGTTTTTGTTAGATATTGTTCGAATTTTAACATATCTGATTCTAAAAGTCAATGGTCGAGTTTATTTTTTAAAATATGTATATTTTTTCTTCATATGAGTAATTTAATTGGTTTTATTTTATTTTTTATATAATTTAAAGTATGTGAAATTTATATTTTGTAAATATAATGGTCATTCGAATCAAACATTTATCGTCGACGAAATTTAATATATTTTTGGGTCGGGTTGAGGTCAGGTTTATAAATTGGGGCGGGGCGAGACGGGTAAATTATTATTTTATTTCCGGGCCGGGGCGGGGTCGGGTTTTGAGATTAATATATCGGGGCGGGTTCGGGCGGCCAAAAACCCGCCCCATTGCCATCCCTATTCACTCTGTATATAAAAAAAACTTATATTTATAAATGATTTAAATAAAAGGTCTTGTTTGGTAAACAATTTTTTGAGTCAAAATTGGAGGTTTGAAGTATTAATAGATATTTGACTAGTCAAATCTGCTAATTTAGATGTTTGGTAAATAGCAGATTGTGGTGAAATCTCTCATTTAAAAAAACTCCTTTTAGGAACTTTTTGAGTTAGAGGTTTGAATAAAATACTTATAAAGACTATTATGTCCTTAATAATTATATTTTTTTCTAAATAACATAAATTTAAATAAATAATAAAAGAAATAATAATTTCTTAAATAAAAATTTATTTTTTTGATCGGCAAATAAGTATGATTTTATTAAAAATAAGAAATTAATATATAGATTAATATATACATTTAAATTTAATAATTATTAAAATTATACTAAAAAAATTACAAATAAAAATAATATATACATCATTCATGCTTAGTAATTATATTAAAAAATTAATTTTTATAATCTAATTAATATGAATAGATACAAAATATTAATAATTAATAAATTATTTAAACAAGTATTGAATATAATTATGTCCTTATATGTTATTTTATTTGTTCAAATAACTAATACTATCATCTATCAGTTAATGTAATCTGCTACCAATTATTAATTATTTACTAATCGTCAAATAAGAGTATTATTTTTAAAAAATATTTTATCTAAACTATTAGTTTGTTAAATAATAAAAATAAGTGTATTATTTTAATGGCCCCGTAATTTTCGCTCTAGTCGTTAATGTTTGACAAGTGCTTGTGTACAAGCTTTCCACCACCTTTTCCGCCTTGATGCACTTGAAATTAGCCACGTGTCCATTAAAGTCCATTTTCACGTATTGTATGACTCGTGCCACGTGAAAAACAAGACTGGATTTAATATCATAATTATTTTTTTTATAATTTTCTATATTTAATTTATTAATTAATTAATAAATGGCATGATTTAACATTTAAATATGTTTACATTTATAAGCCCAAAAAGTTGACAGTTTAGAGTTCTGATTTTTTTTTTCAAAAGCCGCTATCTCTTTTTTTCATTCTTGTTTATTTTTATAATCGGTAGCGACATTAATTTTAATGTTAGTTGTTAACCGTCGGTCATCCTTTTTATTTATTTATTTTATTTTTATTTTAATAAGTCTGTTTCTTAGCACGTTCTTTTACTTTTTTCGCATCTTTTGGCAAGTTTTTCTTTTGTTTTACTTTTCTATTAGAGTTGGATCTGCCGCCGCCACGCCTGATCAAGATAGCTCTACTTTAGTTATTCTATTGATCTCCCTGCTTTGGACCCTCGATTTGGATCTTGATGTAAGTTTACTCGCCGCTATTGTTCGCGATCGAGTTTTGGTAATAAACATGTTGTCAACGTACCACAATTCTGTAATATATATTTTTAATGTTGTTGTTGATGTTTTTACCTTCATCGTCGAGCTTTGGTGATATTTTGTATCTAGTTTGTTTCGAGTCTTTGAATTAGGTTTTTTTACCTTTTTTCTTTTATGGTCTTGTTTGATCTAGAGGCGTTAATTTTGTTTTAGGAATTTGTCTGGATCAAGTTGTAAACTTTTTTCTTAATTTTTCCTTTATGAATAAAACTGACGTACTCATTTTAATTTTTTTTATATTTACTAAGTTATTATACGGAGAAATTAAAATTTTCATGCTAAAACAATGTTATTCAAAAAAATAAGACTTATTTTATTTCTTTAATATATCAAATTCAAATAATCAATATGCTTATAATTTGATCTAACTGATACTTTAATGATTTAATTATAAAATTATTTTACAAAATATTTGATATATATTTATTTTTAAGATCTAATGAATAAAGTTAATGCAATGTGGTGAGTGGAGCATTATTCGACCCCCAAACTTTTTGGACTTTTATCTTAATTATTGTGGTTCTTTATTTAGTGTTTTGAAAGGTGGAAGGTGAAGGGGAAAGATTGGAAAGTGTCATTTATTTCTTTTAAATAAAATATTTTTAGTTTTTTAGGTTTAAGGTTAAGAATTTAAGGTTCAAATTTTATAGTGTAAATATGCAGGCTCATGTAAAATTAGTTTTACACAATCCGTATATCAAAATTTTACTCTATTATATATATATAAACGGACTATCAGATTATGGATGTAAATGAACCAAACGTTCAGTGAACCGTTCGGTGGGAAGTTCGTTTATGTTCATTTATTTATTAAATGAACAAACATAAACAATATTTATGTTCTTTTAATTAAATGAACTGTAAAACTAAATTTAATTTTGATATAACAATGATTTTCAAGGACTTATTTGTAAAGTTGAATAAAATTTTAAGTACTCAAAATTGCTCACAAAATGACAATGATTCGAATTAAATTTGTTTCTAAGTCAAAAACTAAAACCCCAAATATTTTCTAAGTGTTTTTATACTCAAATAGATGATTTTGGTCCAGGAGTACCGATACGCCCTTGGCTGTACTGATACAATTTTTGGCTACTAGAAAACGTTTTATACAAAATTGCTATTGGGTACCAATACGCGTATAGCCGTATCGGTACGCCATTCACACCTGAGAACCAAATATGCTTTGGGTATTAGTACGACTCTACTCGTACCGATAAGGGTGTTTAAATTTGAAAAATATTTGCATTTAATGATACAGTCGTTACCTTGTCAATTTTATTGGAACCATAAATTTGAAAAATTAGTTATATTGTACCGATATGCCTTTAGATGTACCGATACAATTTTTTAAGGACTTTTTCCACAAATTTCAGTGAGCAAAACTGGTACCGATATTGTACGGACAGTACATGTACGCCTTTGTAATATAAGCTTTCTATACCGCTACACCCCTCTGTACAACGACTTTTTTTTCTTTTGGCAGGTACCGATACGGCAGCCTGCGTACCGTTACTGAGAGTTGGTAGACAATATTTATTGCGGGAAAAATGATCTCTAACAGCTATAATTATGATCTCAGCTACCCAACAGTTAGAAATCAATGAAATGGTATTTATACAAGTCTCTAAAGTTACAACAACAACTATTGAACCATTGAACATGTAACGCCCCTGTTTTGGGCCTTGATTTGTGTGGTAAAGTTTTGCGTGGTAAAACGATTGAGCTTGTGGAGGTGTTGTGGCGACACCATGGAGTAGAGGAGGCCAAGTGAAAGAGTAAGGCATACTTGATGAGATAGTTTCCGCACTTGTTTTCTTTGGATAAAATTTTAAGGACGAAATTTATTAAGTGGAGGAGAGTTGTAATGTCCCGGTTTTGGGCATAGCGGTTTATAGGCTGATTAGATGGTCCGGTAGATTGGGTTAGAGATTCGAGTTGGATTTGAGATTAAAATCAGATTAAATATTTTTTAGTGAGAAAATATTTGAGAAAATATCTAAAAATCATTATTTAATATATGAAAATTTTTGGTAAATTCAATTTTGAAAAATGGAATTAAAAAATGTGACATTTTGGCTAGTGACCAAAATGTAAAGAATGGAAACTATTTTTAGTGACTATTTTGTAAAAGGATCAAAACTTCGAATCTTTAAGGAGCTATTTGCCCAAAGTCTAATATCAAACTTTTCTCCTTAATTGGATATTTTAAAAAGGTTTGGGAAGAGTATAAATAGATTTTGCGAATTAATTTTATAATTAATTTCCTAAGCAAACTTTTCGTAACTAATTTTTTTCTAAAAGATTTTCTCTCAAATTCTCTTCAGCCAAACACTCTTTTCTTCTTAAAAATATTCAGGTAACTTCTTGTTTTCTTCAATCTCTTAATGTCAAATGAGTTCTTAATTGTTTCCTATCAAAACCTTATTGTTTTAATCTTGTTTTCTCATGTAAATCAATACAATTAAGAAGGAAAGTCAACATTAGAGGTGTGCTTCATCCTTCTCCTCTAATGTATGGTTCTTTACTGAAATTTCCAAGTTATTGATCCTTTACATATGTTTTCTAATGAGTTTTAATGATTTAATTATGGAAATTGGTTAAATCAAGGTTTAATTGATGAGATTAAGTGATTTTTCGTTTTGAATCTGTTTTGCTGAGTTCTTGATTGATTGTAATTATAATTTTGATGTTTCATAATATTAATAAGTTGGCTTTAACATTGGAATCCAGAAACTATGTGAATCTCTAATTGGTTAGGTTGTTAGTGTTGTGTCTTTGGTGAGTTTTGGTTGATCAATGAATACTGAAAGTTTAAGGATGATGTTAGATTGTTTTTGGATTTCAATGGAACTAAATTGATGTATTAAACCTTTAGGTTTTGGCTGGATTAAGTGTATAAGGTTTTTGATGTTGATTTCGATAGTTTTGGAAAGGTTTCGGCTAGTGTTTGTAGAGGATTGTTGTGGATTGATGTTGATGGGTTTGTGGATGCATTTTGATGCATTGGATTCTCTTTTTTTGTGTGGTGAAACCATAGGAGGTTGATCCTCAAGCTTTAGGTGTCGCTTCGGAAGCTTTGGGAGGAGTGGTTCGCGTCGGCGAATGAGGCTTTGTATTATTAGTGAGTGAGAACGTGGATTTTAGCTTTAAAATGATTTAAAGGTTGTTTTGGGAGTTTAAATTAAGCTTGAAACGCTGGTTTAAACTCGAAAGTAAGTATGAAGAGATTTCTCCCTCGGTCGTGCTTTTACGAAATAGATTTTATGCACTTATTTTGAATTACATGGTACCTAATGTTTAAACGTGATTTAAAGTATGTTTTATACTATTTTTGATCATATAATGATGATGGATGCATTTGGTAAATGATCCATGTAAGTATGTGGAATACTTGTTTAAAACATGGTTTGTTGTTTTGGAAATGGTTTTGATTGATGCATATAAAAACAATGAGGTACATGGTTAATAATGAATTATATTGGCAAGTGATGTGATTTAAAATGTTATCAGATATAGTTGGCCAGGCATAGGATTGATAGTGCACTATAAAAAGTCACCTTAGATGTCGAGGGATTTATACGGTGTACCGAATACTCCATCCAAGTACCCTAACGGTTGAGGGGTTATATGGTGCCGAAAACTCCCGTTAATGGATTTTGCGTCTAACCGATGATTGAGGTTGGTGTTCCCGAGTTGTGAATGTACCCTTGAATTTCGGTTGAGATGGCATGAAGTGTTGAGAGGACACTTGTTGAATTCGTGTATCCAATGAACTATTTTGTGAAAGTGGAACTTGGTTTATGATCACTTGAAAGCCAATATAATTGTTAATATATCATGTGATGGATGTTGATGTATAATGTTGGTTTATACATGTTTACTCTTAGAAATTTGCATATGGATTGTTATGCATGGGAAGGCTTAAATTGAGGGTTAACAATGAGATTTGTTGTTGGTCCATGATACATGTTGCATATGGTTTAATATGCTGATTTTTGAAAGTGTTAAGTGCATGGTTTTCAAGGCATGATATTTTATGTGATGATTGAAATGGTGATTTCATTGTGGTTTTGGAAAATAGTTTTAAATGCATTGATGGTGTGCGTTTTGAGCACTCCTCACTAAGCTTTGTTTGCTTATGCTCTCTTTGTTCATCAATGCAGAGAATTAAAGGTTGGAGGCAGCGAGCAAGAGAGAGAAAAATCCAAGGACTTGGATAACAAGAAAGTATGGTTTCGAACTAGACTTATAGTAGTAAAGGCAATGGTATTCGTTGTTGATTTTTAGGATGGTTTTGGGTTAAACTCTTTGTTTTGAACAAGTTGATGTATTGTTTTGGAGTTGTAATTGGCCTTATATGTTTGGTTGTTGCCTTAAATGTAATACCCCAAAATTTACTAAGTTAATTAAGGGTCATTTAGTACTAAGATAATAGCTTAAAAGCTAACTTAGTGACTAAAATGACAAAAATGCGAAAGTTGGGATTTCTTTAATTATGGGTTTTGGAAAGGAAATTTCTAAGGTTTAAAGGTCTCATGTGATAGATAGTGAATTGAACAAGGTATTCTTAAAGTTTGGTTGAATTCCAAGGAAAATTGGAATGGGAATTGAAGTTTAAAAAGGTAGTACCAAAATGTAAATTTTGAAAATTTTATGCCTAAAGTATAAACTTTGGAAAAGTTTGGGGACTAAAGTTATAATTTCCCAAAAGTTAAGGGTTTTTATTTCATAAATAAACAGATCACCTAAGGGTGTGAATTGAATGCGGAATTATTGGTTCGATCTGATACTTCGATTATTGGGAAATCGCAGTTAAAGTTTAAGTGGAATTCGGATACCCGGACCGAACTGTAAAATTTTGAAATTTTTCCATATGATAGAGAAAGGTTATAAAATTCATTTCCAAGTGTTGGAAATATTTTTAGTTCGATTCAAGATGAATCCTACAGTTTATTTCTGAGTAAATGATTATTTATCGGTATATTGGATCGAATGGAAATTTTGGAGACTGATCCAAAAGCTATGGAAAAGTCATAAAATGTTATTTTAAGAATATTTTATTATATTTGGTTGGATTCCAACTAGATTTAGTTGAATTTTTTACAAGAATGGCAAACTAGTAAATAAAAACTAGTTGGAGGGCAACTTGGTCATTTGGCCATAATGGCAATTTTGAAATATTTAAAAATTTATAACGGCAATTTTGGAAAGAGAAAATGGAAGATTAAATCCTGGCCCTTGATTGATGATAAAATCAGTCTCAACCATTGGATAAAAAGGGCAAAATTGTAATTTCACTATTAAATGAATTTAATATTCATTTAATAGGTATATGTGTAAAATAATGGTGAAAACCCAAAAACATGAGGGCTAGGGAATGAAAGAGAATTTTTTTTTCCAAGCTCGATTTAAGCCCCGAAACTCGGTTTTCAGGTAATCTCTTCAACTATAAAGTTGTTATACTCTTCAAGCTCTATCTTTTGATGTCAATAATTCATGGAATCCATGCTTGATTGATGAGAATTTACATGAGAAAAAAATTAGGGTTTATGAATCAAATTGGGGCTTTTGAGATTTTATGATTCCATGATTGAATTCAAGTTGAAATCAAGCTAGTATGATGTTAAAATCATGATATTGAGTTGGGATTTAAGTTATACATGTTTTGATTATTATGAAGATGATTAGGGTTTATGGATTCAAGTTTAATTTAGGGTTTGTAATGTTGAATTAATGATCTAGTAAGCTTGAATTGTTATTTGGAAGCTTACTTTGTTAATATGAATAATCGATAAGCTTAAAAAGGTAGTAAAACATGTTTAATCAGTTTAAATTTTATTTATCGGTAATCGCATAAAGATTTTAAAATCAAGAAAGGGCCTAGACAGTGAACATATTCTTCACCCCGAATTGCATTATCGTTTTAATAACTGACTAATATGTTTTACAAACTAATTCATGGTCGAAATTAGCCAACTACACATAAGTTATGATTTCAAGAAAATCGAGAAAATAGTTAAATTAATAAAGACAAGATTTATATGTATAAAAAAGTATTATAAGTCAGGATTTCTTTAAACGACTCCGTAACATCTTTAATGTATATTCGGTCTACGGGTATACGTTAAGGGTGTTACATTAAAATTATGTTTTGTGTGGTGGTTGGTTGTTTTCTAGGAAGCATGTCTCTAGATTTCCGTTTGAAGTAAGATGCCATGATTTGATCATGTTTCTGTGATGTTTTAACATGGTTTGATCTTTAGAATTGTTGTGTATATGTTTGGGGTTTGATAGAACATATTTGGACCCTTGATTGTACAAAAAACCAACAAAATTGGGCATTTCAGGCTCAGGTGTATCGGTACGGGTAGAGGTGCATCGATACGGGTAAGTGTATTTTTGGCCTGCGTATCGGTACGAGTAAAAGTATATCGATATGTTTTGAGCTATTGGAATTCTCGGAAAATGAATTGTAACCCGCGTATCGATACGCCTAGGGACATCGATACGCACCCGCGTATCTATACACTTTGAGACCGTATCTGTACGCCTGGCTGTTATGTTAGTTGTTATTGATATTAAAAGTTTTAGATTCCTCTGTTTTGGTCCCTAATTGTTATGCATGCAATTAAAAGAGTTCAGATGGTCGTTTAAGCTGAATTTTGACATGTGAGCATAAAACTTGGTTAATTAAGGATTGGTAACTTCAAAATGAATTAAGTCCTTTCAATTTTTTAGAATTGCAATTTGTTCCCTAAATTGCACTTGCCTACAATTGGATGTCGATTCGACGCCCGATTGAGTTAAAATTTCACCCACTGCCAGTATGCACACATAGGTTATAATGTTGCATCTATATAAGAGAAAAGAAAAAAAACGTAATTCGAGTTGAAACTTTACGGGTTTGTTTTGGCAAACTCAATGTAGCTCGCTCGGTTTAGCAACTAGGCCAGGTCAAGGGGATTACATAACAAGTCTTAAGCATTCAAGCACAAATCCAACCATATTTGAGCTATTAGTGTCAAATCTTTGTAACCCACTTGAGTGGTTTTTATTGTAATCGTTTTATTCAAGTTTTGGGTTGTGAGTGAACTTGTAATTTGGACAAACAAACTACCTTTGAGAGGATTTTCAGTTTGCATTCCTTTTCTTGCAAAAGAGAGAGTTTGATCAAAGCTTTATGTAGAAAGCTTTGATTGTGTAAAGGGTTGCCACCTTAGCATAGAAGAGTGGAAGAAATTTTTAGTGAATTTGTTGGAAATCCTTAGTGGGAAGCTAAGGTAGTAGATGTAGACCCTGTTAGAAGGTTGAACCACTATAAATCTCTTGTGTCTCATTTTTATCTTTCTATTTGCTTTCCTTCATTTTTTAAATTGCCAATTCACCCTCTCTTGGCCAAATCACTTTGATTGATCATCATAACATGAACGAACACGAACAAAGGGCTTGTTCGTTCATTTATGTTCATGAATGTTCGATAATCCTTTCGTTTAAATTTATTCACATATGTCCATTTATATTTATTTTTTATAACAAAAGCACTATATTTAAAAAATATATTTACATCTGTTCGTTTAAATTTATTCGTGTTGGAAAAATTATATATTGGTTGAATAATATTGATGCTAAGTTATGTCACTTGGTGAATAGACATGATAATAATAAGTCGTGTCACTTGGTGAATAAACTTATTATTTTTTGCTTAAAGGTGCATCCATTCAATCATATCTATTAACTTTTCAGCAAATCTTTCCATCAAAGAGTTTAACATTTTCATCAAACGATCTAATCTTTCCATCCCCTATATAAATGAGTAATTTTCAAACATTTTCACAACTTCAACAACTCAAAATCTTTGAAACTCAACAACTTTGAAAAAAGTTTTAGTTTCCAGTGATAGAGGAAGGAAGATTGAGTTCGATTGTTCACTACAATTATGCAACTGTTGTGAACGTTTGTTGTTGTATCTTGGGAGATAGAAGTCCAACGTTACTCAAGCACCGAGGAGAGGACGGATTTGTCTTAAGGAAACTGTTCACACAGGCCTCAACAAAATTTTTTCTGATTTTATTAGGTTCTGTTTTTAATTTGTTGTTATTTATTTTTCTCACGGCATTCTATTATACTTAGATTATTGCTACACCCATTTTTCTAACAAATCACATCTGTCCTTTTATGTTCGTTCGTTTATCATTTTAACGAACGAACATGAACAATCTACATTTCTTAACAAACAAACATAATCGTTTAGTTGTTCGTGTTCGTTTATTTGTTCGGTTAAAAATAAACGAACAAACATAAATATACTCTCGTTCATGTTCGTTCGGTTCGTTTACATGCCTATATCGGATTGTATATGTTTCCATTCATCGTTTAATTTTTATTTATACGCATTGAAATAATTTTAATCGAAACTAATTTATTACAAAACACGAATAAACTAATAATAAAAATATTCTAACTTAAACTATAATAAACTTGAATGAAATCCTCACATTCTTATGTAAGGTAAAGAAAACACTGATATTTTTAAAAGGAAAACCAATCAATTGTTTTTTACTCGCTTTGCTGTTCGAGAAAACGTATAAGATCTTCCATTTGATTTTTTTTCCTTTAACAATTCAGAAAAGATTATGATGAATATTTACGAAATGGGTGGTCTAATATAATGAAACTTTAGATTTTTTAATAAATCGGAAGTTTTAATTTTTAATGTTGTAAATAGAATAAGTTAAATTAAAAAATTGTTTCTATAATGAATATTTACAATATCTAATTTATATTTTAAATTAATCAATTAATAAATTAGACGTCAACTATTATAAAAAAACTTTTAACTTATACGAGAAACAATTCCTATGATCTTTTCACCAATGTAAGTTAGTCAAAGACAAGTAGGCAACTAAAGAAAGACCAGTAACCTTGGATTCCACGTTTGATTAGAAATAAGATATTGTTAATTATTAATTGTAAACGAATGAGATGAACAATTCAGAGTTTGCAAATTGATTACTAAACAGATAATTAACAAAATTTAGGTTTATTAGTGCATGTTCGAGTTTAGAAGCTGAGTTATGGGGATTTATGTCGGCCTCTTATGTGCGTGGAAATTGGGCATCTCCCATGTGATTATAGAGTCTGATTGTACTGAAGCCTTGCGTTTAGTCCGGACTGGAGAGGAGCATCACTCTGTCGTGTTGTTGCACATCGCCAGGCTGCAACGGTGTGCATGGTCTATATGTTTTCAGTATGTTGGCTGCGAGAAAAATTGTGTTTCGGATCGAATGGCAATGATGGCGCTCGATGTAAGATTGGAGACTTCTGGGTTTCAATTCCCGCCTGATGAAGTTTTCACCCTTGTTCACAAGGATTTGGAGGGTTTGATGTCTTAGGTGTTTGATTGTTTCTTTTGCGTTTCTTCGGGTCTTGTTTTGATTTCTTGTTGTTGTTAATTTTGGGTTAGCACATGTACTCTTTCTCTCCGACTAGATTTATAAGTTTTTTAATGATGCACGTGTTAATTTCTTTCGTATATGATTCATCATCTATACAATCAAACCTATAAAAAAAACTAAATCTCCTCCAAATCTTATAACTGGTTTATATATTTTGTATAAAATTATTAAAATTTAATATTTATATTATTTGAATTTTAAAGTTTCAATATTGACTCAATCAATACAAAGACAACATACGTAAGTTACAAATATTTAATATGACCGAATCGAAGAAAATGAATTAGATATTCAGCTTACGCATTATATAAATAGTATGGTTTGCTTTAACATATTTAACTACTATCATTTGAATAAAGAAAAAAGTAAAAAATAGAGATATTACAAAGGGTCAAAATTAGAACGTAGTGATGAAATGCACAGCATCCCATGCAATGGCGGATTTTGATAAAAATAATTTGAGGGAGGAGATTAAAAGTTTTCAAAAATTTCGATCGTCTAAACTATTTTTAAAATATTAAAAAATTAGGGTTTAACTAATTTTTTTCAAAAAAAACTTAATAAATTTTTTAAAATTTAAGAAGAAACTTTTTTAAAATATGCAGTTTACGATAACTAAATTGAATTTTTTAAAAAATAAAAAAGATTAAATGTTAATTTCCAAAAATTTTAGGAGAGAAGACGGCCATTGATATTATTGTGTTCCGCTTCTGATTCTACGCCAAAGATGATGTAAATTATGTGATTAAGTAACAATGTAACAGTTTGGATGCGACATAATTGTGAAATTGGCAACATTTGTATCTTAAAATCTTATTTCTTGGACAAAATTTCGTGGGATTGCAATGAAAATAGCACCATAGGGAAATTTCCAAAAAAAAAAATCATTTGTTTCTTATAAATAATTGTTCAGGTAAAGTGAATAATTGTGGGACATTGAGTTGAGATATTATGAGCTAGTTCCAGTGTATCAAAGATTATGACATCGATCATTTGGTGAAAAGTTTTAAGACAATATTATTTTAAGAAAAGATGATTAAATTATGGATTATTTCAGTTAATCATAACCAATACATATTCGTTTGGTCTCATCAACTGCATGTACCTGTCCGTACAATCATATGATATATTTTAGAACATTTTTTTGTTTATTTATTGGTAATAATATATTTAAAGCATGGTTAAGATAAGGATTACTTCTAAAAAACAACAAAAGTTTGGGTGTGGTGGGCCTTAGCATTAATTATCATCGATCAAAATGTATTTATATAATTATCTCAATCCATTCATTGATTAACTAATTGTAGCGGAATATTGTTAACGATCGATGATGATTTTTTTTGACCTAACTTAGTTGAGATTGAATTTTTTTATCGTGGATCGGGATGGGGTAAGGTGAGTTTTTTGCGGAAATTTTCGGAACCAGGTTTAGATGATATTCGCCCCATCCCGATATATTTATTAAAATATTGTTTTATTATTTTTATATATTATGTTTAGTATTTTTATTATTTTTTCAAGGTTGGGTAGAATTTAATATATATTTTTTTGTTTTAATTTTATAGTCGGGTTGTGGTTGAATTATGCTTCAATTATGTCATGGCAGGGTCACTCAGGCCGCCAAAAACCCGTCCACTTCGGTACTATCTCTAAGTATCATAAATATTTGTAACAAAACAACCTTCTTAATTCAGTTTACTTTATTCACAATGTCTAAATTCAGTTTATTATATTTAAACATGGGATGAAACCAGTTGATTGAGAGAACATATATCAAGGAGGACACTCGAATATTAAAAAGTTAGTTTAAGTTAAATGTCTGGGATTAACATCGTTGTTTATACTTTATATCATATCTTAGTTTTTGAGTTAGCTTGTCTAGAGATTCTTATAAGTATAAATTTACAAATCGTTGACTTTGAATATTATTATTATATATAAAGTGAGTTTTTGAGGGCTAATTTCGACATTCAATATAATATGTAACTACAATAAAAAAAATTATGTATTAAAATTTTGAAACTTTTGAGATTTTAGGTTTCAATCCCATCACGTATGAATTTGTTTAAATTTAAATATATTTCAATAATTAATTTTATCATATATTATAATGATTGGTTTTAATTATTTGAATTTGTTAATTATGATTAATAATAAAGATGATTGTACTTGTATTCATCAAAATTTGATTGATATGTATGCAATGACGGATTCAAAAATTTAAGAATAAAAGCTTAAAATAATTTTTTTCTTAAATGTAGATACAGATTTTTATTTTTTTCTCCATCTACACACTAAATTAATTTTATATAAAAAATTTAACACTAGAAAAAAAAATTCCTTTAAAAATGGGGTGCAATTGTACCCCTCCAAAATTATGTAGCTCCGCCAATATATGTATGTATGTATGTATGTATTAGGCTGAATTTTATATTCATAATTCAATTTTATTTAACAATTATATTTATTGGAGATTGCTTCAAAGCACTCATAGATTGTAATGCAAGTTCATTGCATATTCTTACATATCTTATCCACTAAACTTGACATTAAATATTCTAATGATTGCATCGCAAAACGTGCATGCATTGGTCAAATGGAATTAAACCAATCTTCAAATTTAAAGAAATCCCTAAATGATTTGGTTTTTTTTACAATATATAATGTATTTTTTCCATATTTAGATCGAGGCAGAATTCAAACTTAAACAACATAATGAGAAAAAATATTATATTATTTTTTGGTATTTTAAGGTATCTGTTCGAACGAGTTTAATGATTAATTTTTACATTTTGTTGATAGATACCGAACATAAATTTTAAAACTGTTATATATTTAGAGCGAGTGTTGAACTTTCGACTATTGATTAAATTATGAAATATCTTTATCATAGTGTCACGGGGTCATTACCCTCTTCTCAAAAGACATGTCTGATAGGATGTGCAGCGCCACCGTCCACCGTATTTATATCCCAAGACCTCAATTTTCCTTTTCGATGCGGGATTAATGACCCCGCCTCTTCTCAGGCGTGACATCCTCCCACACTCAACCTAGTGACGCCCTCGTCACGAGCTTCCGCTCTCGTGATGGGTTACCTTATCACAGTTGTCCAACCTGCCTACCCCACTCATGGGCACTCGACGTGAAATCAGGCAGTTAAAGGGTCGCTCTGATACCACTTGTCATGGGGCCATTACCCTCTTCCCAAAAGACATGTCTGATAGGATGTGCAGGGTCACCGTATTTATATCCCAAAATCTCATTTTTCCTTTTCGATGTGAGATTAATGACTCCGCCTCTTCTCAGGCGTAACAATAGCATCTAAATATGTGATTAATGTATTGTATTATTGATAATAAATAAATAATTATGACTTAGAAATTGAATGATTTATTAACATTCATATGATATTGTTATATATTAATTTATCAATAAGCTTAATATAGAAGGAAGTTAAACTGCCATGCCCATTTTTAAAAGAACTCTCAATTACCGAATTTGTGGAAAAAATCATCAAAACGGGTGATTAACAAAAATTAAAAGTTTGAACTTTGATATAGATTTGGAGAGTTGTCCCTTGTCATGGACATTTATCATACTCGATCTGTAGAGATGTTTATATTCTATCAAAATCAAATTAATTGATTGAATCAAAATTTATATAGGTTAATTGACCAATTAATATCGATTCATTTGATTCTAAATTAACCAGTTAGTCGAAAAATATTAAATATTTGATGTACATATATATTAAGCATACAAAGAGAGCCAACTAAAATTTAACCTAGATCCATTAAAATTTTCAGACTTAACCAATTTTTAACTAAAATGAAAAAAATATTCAAACTAATCTAATATAACTAGGGAAGAAACAAAAACCTTAAAACTTATGACAAAGTTCGATTAATTCAAAAATCAATCGAATTAACTGAACTTTGTTTGGTTCGTCTAATAATTTTCAAATAAATTTCAGTTCAATTAACGACTAAAGAAAAACTCTATTAATTTGATTTTACTTAATTCAATTCGATCGGTTATCAAATTAACTGAATGAACATTTTTATCGATTCAGATTAATGGATATTTTGCATGTTATCATTCATTACTATTTGTTGGTAAATTATAATTGTTTTACATATTATAAATCCAAGTAAGGAATTGACTATAAAAATGAAAAAGAAGGGGAAAATATGGTAGAAAATCGATATGCACCATGCAAATATTATGTTAGCATTCTAGTTATCACAAGAAATAAATGTAAACCCAGAAAATTATGCTAACTTGGAAATACATAAAGGTTTAGAATCACAATTAATTAATCCTGAAAATATATTCATAATCAAAGTTTAATAACAAAAAAATATTTTCACAATAAAAAACTCTTACCCGTATAATCTTAAGGGGATCACAATTTTAAAAAAAAACATTTGCTTATATTTTCTTAACAATTTAATAAAACGAATATATACCTTATAAAAAATTAATTAAACTCAAATATCTTAAAATAAATATTATACTACCGAAACTTAATAGCAAAATTCATGGTTATCATCCTATTATATGTATATAGTGAAATGAGCTCGGAATGAAATTGAAATGCAAATGCAAATTTCACGCGTTAAGATGATTTAGATTACGTGCGTCTCATGAAAATCCCATCTTTTTCTAAACCCCAAAATCTCCCCTAAAAAGGGGAATTTCGTTTGTCTACAGTGTGAAACAAAAACAAAACAAAAACTTTTTTTTTTCTTTTTGTCAAAGTTTGTAGAGTGAGAAAACACAATCACAATCCTATAAACCCTTTATCTTTTACTTTCATTTCACCATTTTTAATGATTTTATGATGTATCCTCTCAGAATCAAAGGGGGAGAAGTATTTGTGTGAGGAAGAAAGCGACTGCTGCTAAATTTGGCTGAGATTTTAGTTGTGGAGGTGCCATCTTCCCAATTTCCACATGCTTGTTCTTTGTTCATCTCATTTGCTTTGACCCTGTATATTTTTACAAGGTACTTGAATCACACTACTAAATATCTTCATTTGCTGTTATCTGAATCCTAATCAAATGAGGGCTGCTAGGCATTTCTCTCATTTTGGCCAAAACTTTAATGGTGGTGGTGGCGGTGGCGGTGGAGATGGTAGTAATAAAAGAGTTGGCATCCCTCCTTCACACCCTAATCAGATGCCACCGATTTCGCCTTATTCGCAGATCCCTGTGTCCTT
Source organism: Hibiscus mutabilis (assembly GCA_019671005.1). Classification (NCBI taxonomy): domain Eukaryota; kingdom Viridiplantae; phylum Streptophyta; class Magnoliopsida; order Malvales; family Malvaceae; genus Hibiscus; species Hibiscus mutabilis. The sequence continues at coordinate 25,485 of JAGYYJ010000483.1, forward strand.
CCCTTCGAACCACCAAATGGGTTCTCAGAGTTTTAGTCCGGGACCGACACATTCTCGGTCTTTGTCGCAGCCCTCTTCGTTATTTTCGTTTGATTCATTGCCCCCGTTGAGCCCTGCCCCGTCTCGTGATTCTTCGTATATGGCAGTTTCGGACCAGATCACTGATTTGTCTATGGAGGATAGGGATGTTGCTATGCATTCTTTGTTGCCACCCTCCCTTTTTTCTAAGGGGAATTCTCCACTGGTCGGAGAGAGTTTGCCTCCTCGAAATAAACATAGGCGGTCCAATAGTGATATTCCGTTTGGATTTAATACTATAATGCAATCTTCGCCGCCGCCACTTGTTCCGTCAAGGGGTGGTGGTTTGGAGCGATCGTTGTCTGGCATGGAAAATTTGGGAGTATCTAGGCCAGCTCAGTTGGTGAAAAAGGAAACGAGCTGGGAAAGGGGTAACAGTGGAAATGAGGAAGGGACGGGTGAGAGGAAATTGGAAGGGGAAGTTGTGAATGATTTGTTTTCTGCATATATGAATTTGGATAACATTGATTCCTTGAATTCTTCTGATAATAAGAACAACGGTAATGAGAATCACGAAGATTTGGACAGCAGAGCAAGTGGAACAAAGACCAATGGAGGTGATAGCACCGATAATGAAGCGGAAAGCAGTGCGAACGAGAGTGAGAATAGTGCATCACTAGGTGGAATGAATTCAACCGAGAAGAGGAAAGGGATCAAAAGGAGTGCAGGAGGAGATATTGCTCCTTCTTCTAGACATTATAGAAGTGTTTCCGTGGATAGTTTCATGGGGAAGTTGAAGTTTGGTGATGAGTTGCCAAAACTACCACCCGGAACTCGTCCTGGACAACTCTCACCAAGCAATTCAATTGATGGAGATTCAGCTTCCTTTACTTTGGAGCTCGGTAGTGGTGAGTTCAGTGAGGCTGAAATGAAGAAAATTATGGCAAACGAGAAGCTTGCGGAGATTGCAATGACTGATCCAAAGCGTGCAAAGAGGTATCGTACTTTTCAAGTCTAATAACTTTTTTGATCATTCTAAAGTATTGCACTTAACTTATTGGTTGGTCCTTTTAAGGATTTTGGCTAATCGCCAATCAGCTGCCCGTTCCAAAGAAAGGAAGATGCGTTATATTTCAGAGTTGGAGCACAAGGTTCAGACTCTGCAGACTGAAGCTACCACATTGTCCGCACAGCTAACACTTCTACAGGTGGAAAATTTAGAGCACACAATGTTATAGTTATATTTCCTACTTTTCTTTTCCTCATCCTCAACTTTAAATTGACGCAGAGAGATTCTGTCGGGCTCACAAACCATAACAACGAGTTGAAGTTTCGTATTCAGGCCATGGAGCAACAGGCACAACTTCGTGATGGTATAATCCGATTTCCATCTTGTTCTAACTTTTAGTCTTATACTTTTGGCTAAAAAGTCACCCTGTTATATATTTTCTTCATCTGCATCCATTCATCGGTTTTCTAATTCCAAGTTCAACGAGTTCGGAGTTTCATGTTTGTGCTCATGATTCGTACTATCCAGCTTCTACATTTACGGTACCATTGAGAACGAGAGATTCTTAAGACATATTTATCCGCATGCAAGTATCTAAGATACTCTTATCTTGTATGCATTGATAAGGCATTGTCCTGTAACGGATATTGTACGTGTTTGTATAGTTCTATTAACATGTTTGATCGATACTCTAATAAAATAAACATGTTACTTCTGTTTACGAAGTCTCGTACACCGGAAACCATTAAACCGCTGAACTTCATTTTATATTGTCTTAGAGGTGGAGTTAGTGGTCTGCATATTTGTCGTATTCATTTATCCATGAAATTTTATGCCTCAATAATTCGAGCCTTACTGTGTTGCATTTGGACAGCTCTCAACGAAACATTAACTGCCGAGGTCCGGCGATTAAAGCTTGCTACTCAAGAGCTAGGTGGTGATTCTGATCCGTCTAAGGGGATGGTTTCACAGCAGCTTCCTGTTAACCACCAGATGTTCCAGCTACACCAGCAGCAGTCTTCCCAGCTAAACATTCCCCATCAGTTCCACCAGCAGCAGCCGCATTCCCAGCAGCAGAACGGGAACACAATGACAAAATCCGAGTCGAACCAGTAGCTCGTGACTTCCCGAAGAGTTGAAAAGTCACTATGCCTATTTCAGTATGTTATTAATTTCATATCTTATTCATCTGCATCCATTCATTGGTTTTCTAACTCCAAGTTCAATGAGTCCGGACCTGCATCGGATATCCATCTCGGATGACGGAATGAAAACAAAATATATAACTAAAAACAATCATATATCATCTGCAGTCATAGCTTTTACTTATTTATAGTAGGTAATTATATTGGAATGTAAGCATTAAGTTGACATGATTTGTTGCATTAACATTACAAGATTTGGCTTGCCCGGTTTGTTCTATCAGTTGGGTAATCTATGTTTCATTTCAAACATTTTATAGTAGGTTTCTTTAAGTCATAGATAATTTTATATTTTTATGTTTTATACTATAAACTTTTAATACCTTTTCTTTCTTTGGTCCACTATACAGTTGGGTAAATATATGTTTTGGTAGCTAAAATTAACTTTAAAAATTCAATTTAGTACCTGCATTGTTTTTATAAATCAAGTTAGATATTTGAATTTGATTTTTTTATTTAATTTGGTACCTATAGTAATTTTAAAATGAAGAACCAAGGGTAAATCTAAAGGGAGCCTAGCAGGGGGCCACCCCTAAAATTTGTCAAATGCTTAGCCCCTTTATATTTCTTCAAATTTCATTTTAATCATTAAAATTAATATCTAAAAATATGAAAATTTCAGAAGCAGCTAATGTCCTGATTGGTTACTTTCTTTTCCATATTTTACTCTTATCTTTCACATGGTTGAATTTAGTAGCCAAATTTCTATCATTATAGACTTTCCCAGATTACAAGGATCTCATGGTTGAGCATTTAGACTGGTGATTTGGGTTGCTATTTCTGGGCTTCCTACAAGAAAGGGTAAGCTAATGGGCGTCCAATATTTTGCTCTTTGACATTGTTGAATTTAGGGTAAGCAAAGCTTGATTTAATTTGGTTCAAATCATAATTTTATAAATTTGACTTAACTCAACAATTTCAAATAAGTTTGCAATTAGTAGATTAGTTTTTAGGTTTGAGTCGAGTCCCATAATTTTTAGTAAAATGGGAATTCAAATAGCCGTCTAAATTGAAACTAATTATTGTTATAACATTATAAATACATACAATTAAATTTGAATAGAATTTGACTAACTCAAAATTTTTGACGCGACTTGATTGAATGCTACCTTGATTGAATTTGGTAGCCTAACTTCAATCCTTTTCTCAGAGTACATGGACCTCTTGTATTGGAGAGCAGCAGATATCAATTTTTGAATAAATCAAAGGGCCCTTCTCCTTGCACTGTGGACTGGTACTAAAACCAGTTCTTCTGATGTTTTCTTACAGTAGATTGTACATGAAAATGGGGTCATCAACTCTGGCATTTAGATTCCTCCTGTCTCTGCTGTTAATCTTCAAAACATGTAATCTAATATGAAATAATCGGGCCTGTTCAGCAAGAATTCGCGTTAAAAAATTCCTGCCCAATCAGCCGTTTCAGATAAGTTAGAAAAATGGGCTGTAGAAGAACACCCGTTTGAGACGTAAAATAAAAAAAAAAGCAACACGGCGTTAGAAAAACTGTTCAGCATTACTTTTTCGTTTGACATTTCAACGGTTGTTTCAGAAGCTGTGCTGAACGAGCCTTAAAAAATACAGTCTAATTTGAACAAAATATGCCAACAGATTCGTCTAAAAAAAGCTGTGATCGGACTACCAAACATGTAGTTTCCATTACACGCCATATCAGGTACCCATACATGTGGTAAAAACATGGTGTTGAAAGAAAGGACATGGCTTTGGGAATTGTTGATTTATTACAGTTTTTGAGGTACAAATAAAAGTTTCCATAAGAGAGCAGTTTACAGTTCTGAAACCATGCTTTTGAGGTTTGAAGCAGTTGGGAAGAATGATCTCACATGACCTTACTGTGTTGAAGTGGGGTTATGGACAAGTGTGATAGGAGCGGCCGCACATGGCTCCTATGAAAGAAGTGTTCCGAAAATAGAGAATCTAAATTATATTAAATATTTATAAAAAATAAAAATTTATATATATAATTATGTGTTTATAAAAAATCATCTAAAACTTAAAGCATGGATGCTACTTTTTAAGTGAAAATGTTTAATTTTTAAATGTTTATAAGTCAATTTTTTGTTGTTCAAGAGAATAATCTAATAATATTTTTGTATTAAAATAATTTCTTTAAAAAAAACTTATATCTCTTATTAATTATAAATTAAAAGTTCTATTTTAATAAATTACATACGATCTTACTGTGTTATCTGCGCAACAGAGCGTTCAGGAACAGAGAGTAACATGGCCTTCATGTCCTAAACAAAAAGGCCAAGTTGTCTCCTGGCTCAACAGAGCACCATATTTAGGTGACCAACAATGGTGGGCCTTTTCTTATTCTTTTTCATCCATTCTCCCTCTCAGAACATGCAAATATGGTTATCACAGATGGTGACTCATGAGATTAATTGTTGAGTTAAAATTAGAGGATTGTAATAATGTAATGTTTGAATCTTCTAAAATTAAAAAAAAAATACTAAAAACAATGATTCATTCAAACAAATATTAAATATAATTATACCTTTATATGTAGAAGCAGGTGCAGAAAATTTAGATTATGGATCAAAATTTTGAGTGTTAACTCGTGTTTTATTTAAATTGGTGAGTATACAATTAGTTAATACAAATAACTAATCAAATCAATTAATGCAATCTACTATCAACTAATATAATCCATTATGAGCTATTCGTTAATAGTCAAAGAGAATAATTAACTTATATTACATAGAAATTCGTCTGAGCTTTAAAATCGAAGTATAATATAAACTGATTTAGTTGGTTAGATACATATTTGTATCTTAATGTCAGGGTTTAAATCATACCAGTAATTTTATTTATCTGATATACTATAAATACCAATTTAACTCTATATGAGATTGATGACATGCCCTGATCACTTTACCATGATAAAAACAGAAAGAGAGGAAAATGAAATGAAGGACATTGCCGTATAAATATTAAGGGTAAACTACATCATATACCACTAAATTTAAGTTTTGTATCAATTATATCACTGAACTAAAAGTTGATATTATTTTAGTACCGAACTTCAGTAATCGATATTATTCTAACACTAAACTTTAGTTTAGACTTCAATTATACCACTGGGCCCTTAAAGTCGATGACGTGGAAGGATCTTAACAGTCCGCTTGTGATGACATGGAGGAATTTTAACAGCTCAGTGATATAATTGAAACCTAAATTAAAGTTCAATGGTAAAATAGTATTTATTTTTAGTTTAGTGGTATAATAGATATACACCTAAAAGTTTGATGGCATTTGGTGTAGATTACCCAAATATTAAATATAGCCTTTCCTTTTTATCACTTTACCAGCCATAGAACATGGAGGAGGTATAAGTGGTGCATATTTGAAGTGTAGCAACTATCTAAATATTTTCTTATTTTGATGGTGGATATTTCAGATGGACCACATGCAATTGAAAACACATCTTTCCTTGGACCAAAAGATTGAATATTTGATAAAGTCGAATAAATTTTTTTTTAAGTTGATGAGTTTTATTTTATAAATCAAACTTTATTTGACATTTTTTCGAGTCGAGATTATGAAATTCAAATCGAGTTGTTCGAGTTTCTGTTTAAATTAGTTGTAAATATTTATAATGTTACGTTACTAATTGGTTGTAATTCAAACGGATTTTTGTAACCTTATACTAGATACATATATATCTTCATATTTTTTTTATACGTGATATACATATATCAGACTGAGTTGGGTGACTCGACTAAAACTTGAAAATCGATCAACTAATTTTTAAAATTTTGAGTTATTCGAATCCTATTTTATAACTCAAATTTTATTTTTTTTCAAGTCGAGTTTATGAAATAGCGATTCAAGTTAACTTAAGTAAAAAAATTTGGCATTTTCAAATCGAGTTTCGCTCATCTACTTGGGACATTATTTTTCAACAGTTAATATTGCTACAAGAGTTAATCATATTCGAACTAGCATTTAACACCTAAGGTATCGATGGATAGAAAAATATAATTATTTCTCTTTTAAGAATCTTGTTCCTTGTAATAAAAAAAATCTTAATTTTATCGAGAAAAAAATATCCGAAAAATGATAATTTTGTTAGTTTACACAGTTTGAAGTTGTTGATGGAATAAACTATAGAGTAATTATTATTAAACAATGAACGATGAAGCTACAAGTTACAAGCTGGTGTTGTCTTCTAGGTCAAGCATCTTCTTTTCTTCATTTTCAAATATATATATATATATGTATGTCTTTGGCTCTGCAATAAACAGTGCCATAACCCCAGAAGTTGCAGAAACAAAGAGAGAGAGAAAGGGTTTTATTTATTACCATTTTTTTAACATATTATTTATTAACATGTTCAGGGGTGTTGGGGGCAGCCGCACCCCCTAAAAATTTCAAGTTCTCTTATATTTTATATATTTTTTTTATGTTTTTTATTGATAATCTAATTCTACACCCCTAAAATCTTGTACTACTACATTTCTAATATAGCTTTCTGATAGTTCGAACTCTCTTACATAGAATCATGCGTCCGTCCTTGACCATGTTGGTCTGCCTTAGTTTGCATTTTCTCGGTTGAAATATGACTGACTAACTAGGGTAGGTCTGGAGTGTAACATATTTAAGGTGCGGCTAAAAGAAGGTAAAATTTAAAACTACAAGTATCGATACTTATTTTGTAATTATTGATACTTAATTTTTTAATAAATTTTTAATTTAAGACAAAATATCGAAACTTACAAAATAAGTATCCTACTTACAAAAAAACTAAAAAATCTAACCGAAAATATTATTAGAAAACATGCCGCAAACTCAAGAGACCAACTGAACTGACCATGTAAAAGAACAAAGCAACTGTGGTCAAAACCTGCAAATCCAGCAGTAGAAAACACATGGGTTTCTGCTTCAGACAAGAAAATCACAAAGATCCAAATGTTTCAAACCAACAAAAACTGTTCTACTTTCCGGTTAACTCATCATGGGTCCGTGATTTCAGGTGAGAGAGAGATAGATCACAGGTGCTTAGTAGATTAATTAAAGCTGTAAAAAGAAGAAGTTAAAACCTAGTACTTACTATGGTAATAATATGTTTCACCTAGGGTTTGTTTGTCTTGTAAGAGAATATGGATTGTTTTGAACAATGAAGTATTGTTAACAGAGACCTAGGGAATTAAGATCCTAAACAAAGCAACATGCAAACTTTGCACGTTCTACTATCTACTATTAGTCTAGTACTATCCAGTATCTTTATTCACCTTATCATCATGTGTTTATGTGCTCTTAATATATATATATATATATTTGATACATGTTCAAAATATAGTAATCTAATCCTCTTTTGCCTAATTATCCGTATTCTATTGGCTCATATAAGGAGTAGACGTTGATTAGGAGTGGCCAAAATTCGATTAGACGCGAAAATGCTTGACTCTAATAATTTTTTTAAAAAATAAAGTTTGAGCTACAAAATGAAATTTCGAATAACTCAGAATTTTAGTAATTAGAAGATCGGTTTTTAAGTTCAAACTTCGAATAGAGTCTCTCAATTCTGTATAATACATGTACATTGCATATAAAAAAGTTACTAAGATATTGTCTGATACATGTACATTGCATATAAAAGAATGTGCATATCGTATGTGATTATAGAAAGTAATTTAAATCAGAATTAGTTAGTACTATAACATTAATAAATGTTTACAATTAAATTGAAAAAAAACTCAAACAACTCGACTCGAAAAAATTTCAAGTAAAGTTTGAGTTATAAAATATGACTATTTAACTCAACTAATTAAAAATAGGGTAAACTACCCCAGTGACCATCGAACTAATTAGGGATACCTATTTTGACCACCGAACTATCGAAATCGTCAATCAGACCACCAAACTTATTAAATCAACCTATTTTGATCACCGTCGTTAAAAAACTAACGGAGGGGTGACGTGACAGTTAACGAAAATTTGTAAAATTCTATATTTAGTCCCTGTTATTTACTTATTAAATTAATTTGATCCTAATTTTATTTTAATTAAATAAAATTAATCAATCAATTATATGATGACACATGTCATATCTATTTTTTAAGTTTTAATTTATTTAGTTTAATAGATTTAACCAACCAACCAACCAAATGGTGACACATGTCACCATCTGATTGGTCGTAGAGAATGGAAGGAAATAAAATTACCATGATTTGCACTAATAATCAATTTGATCCTAATTTTATTTTAATTAAATAAAATTAATCAACTAATTATACGATGACATGTGTCCTATCTATTTTTTAAGTTTTAATTTATTTAGTTTAATAGATTTAACCAACCAACCAGATGGTGACACGTGTCACCATCTGATTGGCGGTAAAGAATGGAAGGAAATAAAATTGGCATGATTTGCACTTATGAGGAATTTGATACTAATTTTATTTTAATTAAATAAAATTAATCAACCAATTATATGATGAGTATCCTATCTATTTCTTAAGTTTTAATTTATTTAGTTTATTAAATTTAACTAATCTATTGGCCGTAAAGAATGGAAAGAAATAAAATTAGCATAATTTGCACTTATGAGAAATTAATCCCATGTCAAACTCATAGAAGGCTAATGCTTAAACCACTAAGCCAATTTCTATGATGTGATATAAAATACTAACATATTTTATTAAAGGATTAATTTGCTGGTGAAAACTAAGGATAATAAAAGGGAATTAAAAAGTATAAGTAACCTTAGGGAGAATTGAACCCAAGACCTAAGAGTGATAAACATACACCTTTACACTACACCAACCTACTCTTTATGAAATAAAATGCACCCTTGTATATACATATCTTATACTGAAATAAAGGTTAGGAAAAAAATAAAAATGGTTGAAAGGTGACTCGAACCTAAATCACTTGGAATGTGTAAAATCACACAAACCACCAAATATTCGAATATTTTAATCAAATTTCTTTTATTTTAAATCGAATATTTAATATTTTAATAAATATTTGATTTAATTTAAATATGAAAAAGAAAAATATTTGAATATTTTAAATCATTTTTCTTTTAAATTGAATATTTTTAAATTAAATCGAATATTTAAAGTAGTTATTAAATATTCGATGTGATTTAAAATGAAAATATTAAATATTCTATTTTAAAAAGTATTCGATTTAAAAGAAAAAAATTGATTTAAAATATTCAAATATTTTTTTTCTTTTTCATATTTAAATTAAATTGAATATTTATTAAAATGTTAAATATTCGATTTAAAAGAAAAGTTGGCTCAATTCATATATTATATGTAGTCACATTTTCCTAAGCTATAAGGTTCATTTATTGCTTTTGCATTTTAGTTTTGTACAATTAGTCCCGAGTTCGAATCCCATTAATTTCCCTTTATACTCTTTAGTTTTCACCAACAAAGTAATCCTTTAATAAAATATGTTAGTATTTTATATCACACCAACGAAGTTAGCTTAGTGGTTTGAGTGTTGGCTTTCCATGAGTTTAGCATGAGATCAATTTCCCACAGACACAATTCTTTCCAACTTAATTTCCTGACACCTTTCCGTTAGTTTTTTAATGACGGTGGTCAAAATAGGTTGATTTAATAAGTTTGGTGGTTTGATTGACGAGCGTTGGTCACCTTTTCGTTAGTTTTTTAATGGCGGTGGTCAAAATAGGTTAATTTAATAAGTTTGGTGGTCTGATTGACGATTTCGATAGTTCGGTGGTCACTGAGGTAGTTTACCCTTAAAAATATTTTGACTTAATTCGAATTTCGTAATTTCACACGAAAAAATATAAAGTTTGAGTTAAAAAATACGACTTACATCATTAGACTAACTCGGTTTTTTTAACTCTGACCCAATCGAATGGTGGCCGAAAATTTTAAAATTGTTCGATGGCCTAGACAAGAATCCAACTCTCAACCATTAATTTTGTATAGTTTTTTAATTTAGGATTCCGATTTTCGATTCTAACTAATAGATCCAATCCGATTCTATAGCCTTGCCCTTGTCCGAGCATTGTCCCCATAGTCTCACATGAGTTTAACCTGATAAGTAAACAAATCCTCCCACACTCCTTCATCTCTTTCACTCTCTTTTCAGTTCTCCCCACCCTTTTGCTTCGACAATGGCGATCGGGAAATCATCCAAGCTCTGCCAGACCGCCGTTCTGAGGCAAATCCTGAAGCGATGCTCGAGCCTAGGAAAGAAACACGACGTACCCAAAGGTTACTTCGCCGTTTACGTGGGCGAGAACAGGAGCAGGTACATTGTGCCCATCTCGTTCTTGAGTCACCTCGAGTTCCAGTGCTTGCCCCGACGAGCCGAGGAAGAGTTCGGGTTCGACCACGACATGGGACTCACAATCCCTTGTGAAGAAGTCGTTTTCCGATCCCTCACTTCCACGCTTAGATGAACAACAAAAACAAACGATTTGCCTTTTGCAGAGCATTGCATTGGCGGCGCTAAGCTTTTCTTTTTTCTTTTAACATCTATTCTTCTGGGTTTTTGAACTCATTTTTCTGGGTTCCCCCCCCCCCTCATCTTCTTTTTTTTTTTTTAAATGTGATTCTAACTTAGCCCAAGAACTATCAAGAATTATGAAGGTTTTTTTTGTTCTGGGTTTAATAAGTTGTACGAAGTATGTTTCCTCACGGTTCATGACTGTTTACGTTACTGTGAGAGAAATTTAATGTTAAGAAAGCAATATTATTCTCCTCCATCTCTTTATTTTAATGTTTCATAATATTTTGTACATCATCTTTTACATAGTGTTTCTCAGAAACCTTATTAGTTTCGATTATATTTAAATCTCAGGATTTGAAAAATAACATTATAATTTGAATAAAATTAATTAGAAGGGTAGTCTTATTTCTGCAGTATTGATTTAAATTAGTCAATTAATATATAGTAGATTGCTTTCCTAAAAAGAGCATTCGAGTTTTAATCTTGAAGAAGACATTGTTGATAGGAGAATCCGAATTTGAATCTTGGAGACAACATTGTTGGAGGAAGAGTCACGAATTTTAAACATGGATCATAAGAAACTTTTGAAATTTTGAAATTTTTATATGATTTAAAATTTTTTAATATATTTTTTTATTAAAAATTTATTTTAGTCTTAAAATTTTATAAATCTGTCATCTAAAATTTTATAAGTTCGCTCCTTAAACTAAGATTGTGGGTCCGTGCATATCTAGTTATTAACTGGTACTCTATGTGTCCCTTTTCTTCTAATGATGTAGCCACCAAATGCCACTGACATCCACAACATGCTTCTGCAATTTCCTCACCATATATATAAATATGTATGCATGTATGTATGTTCTGCTAAAACAAAATCCATCTCAGAAAAAAAAAGAAAGAATATCTTTCAAGTTTCAACCCCACCATTATCATTGCTTTGCCCATGCTCTTCTCCCTCTCTTGTTGCTCTCACTGGTCCAGATTGCAAATATAAATAAATAAAAGATTTAAAGAATCTTGCACATTATTCTTGTTTCATATATATATATATATATATATATATATAATGAAGTTTCAAAAGTTACCATGTACTTTCACTTGCCTCAATTTGATAGTAGATTTTGCCTCGTGTGTGTGCGTCGTGTCTATATATATTTAATACATTAATAATGTATTATTCGCCGAGAAAAAAGTATTATTTTAAAACTAAATTATTTAATTAATTTATGATAATGAGTCATTATTTAGCTCAACTTCAATGTATCAATTATTAACTTTTGATATATTTAGTAAAATAAAGTTTAGATTAAGAGAAATTAATCTAATTCAAGATCAAAACAATTATTGTTGAGACTCAAACCCTAATTTTCGTCCATGTAGGCAAAGACACGTTTCTTTTTTTGTTGGAGATGATGATAAAAATACAAGTTGTCGATGTGCCCCAACCCTCAGGTTCTACGTAGATTCATGGAAGGAGCCTTTGTCACTTCAAATCTTACTCTCCACAAATTCTCTAACCCATATAATGTGCGATATATATGAGAAGGGGTAGGACCTCATATATCTGGTTAAAATTTTAAGTTAAGTTTTTTTTTTTTACTTTAAATATTAGTTAAATAAATTCTTTATAGATTTAAATATTTAATTGGTCCTTAGTCTCTCTCGAATAGAAATCTTCAACCTTTTTGATGCCCCTATTTATGTCCTCGAACTAAAAATTAGATTTATGATTTTGGGTTTAAGGTTAGGGTATGGGGAATTGGGAGTAGGATGTATTTTCTAGGGTATAAGGTTTAGGATTTAGAATTTAAGGTTAGGGCTTAAAATTTATTTATTTTAGTAATTTTTAGTGTTGGGGCATAGAAAAGAGCACCGAAAAAGGCAGAAGATTTTTGTCCTTCTCTTCCAGTGTTCGACCCTAGCCGCGTCCCTAGTTTTACAATTTTTGGACCATTGGATGAGAGTAAACAAGGGCAGAGCCATAAATTTATTTAAGGAGTGTCATTTTTTGAACGATTTTTAAAAGGTGATAATCATTTATAAAGATATGTCATTTCATTTATAAAGAGATGTCAATTATATGTATATATTTTAATTTTTACATATAAATTATATAAAAAATACAATTTTCAAAAAATTGTGGCTCCACCCATGAAAATAAATGAGTATGAGAAGATTTTTATAATAAAAAAAGAGAGTTAATCTTTGTCTTCTATTTATCCTTATTCTACAGTCCAACATAGATGTAACAATAAATGATTTTCATTAAGAGTGGACTCAAACACTATATTATCAATCTTGTGGCTCGAACCATCAACATAAATGGAGGGGCGAACTCCTTACTCAAATAGCAGGTTTCCTAAGTTAACGAAACTTATTCTTTAACTGTATATGATTATTACAGGTTATAAGTAAGACAGTTTCACATCTACACCCTCTTACATTAATAGTAACATTAACTTTCCTTGGAGATCGTATGGATTGAACGTGCATGTATAGACCATGTTGCAATCCGTAGCATCTATGTAGCCGATCGATTAAGTTGGCAGCACATCAAACATTATGTTGAAGACATAGACGAGGCTAAGATTTAAGGTTAAGGGGTAAAACATAAATGTTTTAAAGTGAGAGTAAATTCATAAATAAACCAATTTTTAAAAACTTTATATAAGAAGACAAAAATAAAAAAAATCTTCGAGAGTAGAGGACAACTGCACCTCCCAACCCCTGTATAGTTCCGTCATTGGTTGAATACTTAATATCTAATACATATGCTGTAACACTAAGTTAATTGAATGACAAAATGTGATAGGTTGACACATACAAGCACGCATGGATCCAATCCTCAAGAGACATCGATCTTGGTCGGATTAATTAACATTTTGACTTTTTTAAAATATAAATATGAATTATCAATTGGATTTTAATTTTTAAATCAGATTTTTGAATTATTCATGCGTCGCTAGCAGATAAAGACTAAATTAAAAGCAGAAACTAAATTTAGTGACTAAAATAAAAACAATACTAACGAAAATTAAACATAAGTGACTAAAATGAAAATGGAACCCAAGTTTGACGACTTATTTGCAATTTTTTTCAGTGACCAAGATAAAAAACAAATGATAGTTGGGTGACCAACTGAATAGTTTACCTTTTATAATATTCAACAAACACGTGTTTTTAGTTACAATGTTTGGCTCAAACCAAAGGTTAGCAAGTTTATGGTATTCTTTCCACTGAATCAAACCAACCAGAGAAAATCATAAGCATTATTCTAATTATAAATTAAAAATGAAGAGAATAAAAACAATAATGAGTAAAGTACATCTTTAATGCTAATGGCTTAGAGACTACTTGCAAGCAGATCTCATTGCTTTTAGCTCTTCAACCAGTTTCTCAAGCCTGCTAATCCGAGCTTCGAGTGTTAATCCCGGTATGTCGACCACATAGCAACTGCACTCTCCTTCAACTCCGTTGATGCTTAGCATTTCGTGAACTGGTTGTTCGGGGTTGTCCCCCTTTTCATGTTCAGCTGTTCTTCCTGATTCTCTCATCACGACTTCCTCCTGCATCATCTTTACTTCTCTCTGATCCTCCTTGTAGGGACCTTCGAAAGTTTCCCCTACTCTTAGCACGGATTCGTCCTCGATAACCTTTTCAGCCAACATTACTAATGGGTCGAAGTATTTAACAACCTCATCGTCTGCAATTGTTGATGAAAGACCTTGGGAATGGCCTGATGGGATTCCATCATCATCGGAATCTTTTTTTCTATTTTTCCGACGCTTCTTGCAGGATCTCATCATTTCTGCTATTGTTGGGTTATAATCCTCAGTAGGATCCTCTGCTTCCTTTCCGTTAAAGATACGCTCGAGACCGACAGGGTCCAAGGAATTACGCCCGTTCTTTCTTTCTATGGTGCATGGTGATTCTTTTGCACTCACTGAAGGTAAAACAAGAGAGGCGACATTGCTGCTAGCTTCCTCCTTGTCTTTCATAACAAATGCTGGTTTTTTGGAATGTCCTAAAGCGGATCTAGAAGAGGCATACACGGGAGTATCTATCTTCATTCCTTTAGATTTCTCTGCAGACTTTTTCACGTGTTTTTTACTCAAACCAGTGGAAGCGGAATCACCGTCGTCTCTCTTCTTTCTTTTCAAAGTTTGTGCTGATTCTTTTGAGCTTCCCAACGGAACATCGGGAGAAGAAGATTCTTCCCGGCCCTTTTTGCTTCCTTTCGGATTCTTCGCTGGTTTCTTAGAGTTCTTTCTACAAGAGGCAGAAGAAGTAGATTCGTTGTTGCACACTTGCTTTTCTTCCAAAATCTCCGATACACTCTTTGATTTCTTAGTCTTGTTGACACTGTCTCCTTGTTTCTTTAAGCTCTTCACAGTGCAATTAGGAGAAACCGATGGATCGTTAGCTTCCATCTTTCCATAGGATCTCTCTATTTTCTGATGAAAGCCAGAGCAACCTGAAGAACTTTTCCCTTGCTTCATTCCTTTAGGATTTTTTGCCGATTTCTTCAAACCCTTAGCCGTGCCTTTGCTCTCCAACACCGAATCCTTCCACCACTTCAGGTACCGTGCTGTAATACCAGCTTTATAAAGTCGAGATGGAATGTATAATTTTACACCGGTAAGTGATTCACAGTAATTGAGCCAGGCAATCTCATGAGTCTGATTTTTCGATTGAGGAACACAACCTGGAATATCCTGATCCATTCCAAATTGCCTTGCAACTCGATGCGGAAGGTACTGTTCTATGCAATCAACTCCCACTAGCTTACTAGCCTTCAAGCATCGGACAAAGGACTCTAGTTCTTTATCGAGTCGGGCCGTGGTCCATATACAAACTTCATTCTCTCTATAAAACTTTGGTTGTTTCCAGTTATCGATCTGCATAGTATAAGGACGCCATTCGAAACTTCCACTAGCCGACTCTAGAGCTAACCTCACATTCTCAACCTTGCAACTCACATCATGCCATTGAACCAGCCTCGGCTCACCTTTTGCTATCGGATTCCGTTGAGGTCTTAGCTCAGCAAATCTCTCCCAAGCCCAAACCTGAACTAATTGAAACGGCGACCAAAGGGTAAGCTTAAACACCTCTTCTTTCCCAATTTTAATCGAAGCATTCATAGCATCTTTCAACAAACACAAGTCTCTATAAATACTAGCAAGCACAGCAGGTGCTAAAGCAAGCCTTGTCCCTCTAGCTAAATGAGCTGCAATGGCGAAAACATGCTCCCTAATCGTTTCATACGCATTGGTGAAAACATACCTCGAAAGCCAAAAGGCGAGGAAAGCTGCGTGCTCGAATTCGCCGCCATTGTCCATGAATCTCTGCATCCACAAACGAGGGCAGGCCTTTTTAGCTTTGCTTCTCACGATTTCGATCCTGGCACTCTTTAAACTCGCTTCGACTTCCCTCGATTCTTCGGAATCGAGCGGGGCGAAAACAGAGGGACCCAAAACAGAGAACCCCCCAAGAATCATGACATCTTCGAGTGTAACACTGGCTTCGCCCCAAGAAAAAACGAAACTTTTGGTTTCACAACACCATTTCTCAGCTAACCCGAGAACTAAATCAGTGTTTCGCTTGATCTGGTAAGTCGAATTCAAGATGGGTTCGAAGATTCCAGCTTTCTTCCAAGTCGATTCATGCAAAACCCTCATTTTGTCAACCCAGATGGACCAATTACTTGCCCTGCATCTCCACCCATGGAAACCGATACTCAAAGGCAGATCTTTGGGTTCGAAACAAGATTTTTCCAGAAACGAAAGACGTTGCGAAGGAAGCTTGGGAAGTGGGGTTTCGAGGGAACTGAAAATGGGTTTGAGGAAATGAGCTGTTTTTGAACAAGGGTTTAGGGTTTCGCAACCTGGGGAAACCATGAGCTCTTCTCTTACTTCAATCAAGCTCGTTTTGGGTCCTCCCATGGCTGAATTTTTCAGTTCGGGTATTCGGTTCGAACAAAAAATTGGCTCGATAGATTTAAAAGTAATAATAAATCAAGCGGATAAGTTGTTTTTTAAAACATATATATTTTTTTATAAAAAATGGAATACTTAACACGTAATACCAAAAAGAAATTACGACGGCAAAGGATTGCGGCAGAGTAAGGACATGGAGGCGGCGCCACCGTGATTTGTCCTCTATTTGTTTGTAGATTTGGGCGACAAACGGACGTATAAACCAAGCTCTGATGAGGAGAGGGACGAGACCGAAGAATTTTCACTTTCGAGGTTTAATCGCGTGCGGTTGATTCTATTTTTAAAATGTTCTGTGGAGGTTTTCATTTAAACGACGGCGTTTTTTTCTCTCTGGAAATTTAACGTGGACTTTTCTGAATACATGGCTGCCGCTAGTTTCTTATCAACGTAAAAATGTTCCGATGTTAAAGATTCGAATTTTCTATATGATATTTTATTCGTATAAAAAATTACAGTAAGATATCAAAGTTTTAATTGGGTTGGTAATGTTGAAGTTTTAAAAACAGAGCATTGTTATACATAAATATTGCGCTGAATAGGGCATTAAACAAACTAAACGTTCAACAAATTGTTCGACAGTAAATTCGTTTATGTTCATTTATTTATTAAACAAACGAACATAAACAAGATTTTTGATTTGTTTAATTAAATGAACGAACACGGAAAAAGGGTTTGTTCGTTCATTTATGTTCATAAACGTTTGGTAATCCGTTTATTTATGTTCGTTTAAATTTATTCTCATATATTCATTTATATTTATTATTTTTCTAACAAAAAATATTATATTTTAAAAATTCAAAAACATATATTAAAAATATGAAATAAAAAGAAAAAAATTAACAAATATTCAATGTACGAGACTTCAAATTTCTTAAGAAAAAATTAAACAATACTCAATATTCGTTTGCATTCGTTTATTATTTTAACAAACGAACACGAACAAGAAATTATGTTCGTTTAGTTGTTTGTGTTCATTCATTTGTTCGGTTAAAATTAAGCAAACGAACATGAACATACCTTCGTTCGCTTTGTTTACAGGCCTAGTGCGAAACTTTTAGACATATTAACCCGACAACTTTTTTATAAACAAAAGTCAAACATAAATATGATCTATTAAACCTTTAAAACATATAAAGAAACAATAAAAAAGACAAACGATAAATCTAAAAAATAACTGTTGCACCAGTGCGATCAAACATTTCTTCTTTGCACCAAAGAAAATTTCTACGGTCTATTGTAGTAAGTGTCTTTGGGGAATTGTCAAAATACAAATTAGATGAAAATTCTCATAGGCAACGATCCGCTACAGATAATATCGATAAACAACTCAAAATGGATTAAATTATTCGTGACCACTGACAAACACGAATAAAAAATAAGCTCCATGAGGGTTTATATGAAAATGTGTCATAAAGGTCGAGAAAATCGCAACAAGATATGTGAAGAAAAAAATAACACAAATATAGGAAAATAAAAAGAAATATGAATTACTGATGGTCGACGATCAATACCAAGACTAGTGTTGTTTTCGATTAGATAAAAAGATAATAAAAATAAGCGGCTAAGTTATGGAGGCTCAAATATTGTGAATTTTTTAATTTTTTTTGTTGACAAATCTTAATCCTACGTTGAGGGGGAGGGGGGAAGAGAGACTCTAAGGAAGAAAGAAATGTGTTTTTAGTGAGTCCAAAATCAATGACCTAAAAAAATACGAAAAAATAAAAATGAGTAGTTTGATCAATCGGTCAAATATATTTGCTCAAATATTGTAAATTTTTAGTTCGGAGTTATTACAAAATTTTATTATACATGTACTTTATACATAGTTATTCTAATTTAAATCTAGATATATGTCGGTTATCAACCATCCATTTGTTTAATGACAAATTTTGTTTATAGTTCTAAAAATGTATTTATAGAAATTAATATATATATATTTGTGTTGTCACTACTTTTTTTATATTTTTTTAAAATATAAAAAGAAAAAAATAATAATAAAACTTTCAGAGAATAAAAAATAAAAAATATTGGAAAATAATAACAATATGTCCGAATAAAACTCATCTCCAAAAAAAAATAATAGACTCATTTTTTTTTAAATAAAAGAAGAAAAAGGGGTTTGTAAGACCTATGTCTAATAAATAATAAATTCATTTTTTTATAAAGGTCCATTTAAATAAAGCCCAAAATAATAAATATCTGGGAAGTACCCGGTTATGCCGAAGGAGGTTAAAGTGAAAAAAGTAGGCGATTTCTTGGATGATGGACTGAATGGACCTATGGATTCCATTGATGGAGGATGGGTTAAAGGACCAACAAATGTTAATATTGAGAAAGAAATTGATCCAATGTATCAACGGAGCAAGAATTAGCATTGTTTTAATCATTTATGTGTGGTGAATGATAGATGTTTTTGATTTCTTTGCTGATAAACAATCTACAGCTTATACAATTTTGTCATTTTCTTAGGTAAAGTACACAAATGGTCACTAAACTATGCAAAAATGATCATTAAAACTTATCAAACTGTTACAAAATGATCCTTAAACTTATTGTAATATTTTGTAACGGTTTGATAAGTCTACCGATCATTTTATAACTTTTCAAACTTTAGTGACAAAAAGATCAATTTTTTGTTTGTTTAATGACCATTTATGTACTTTCCCCCAGTTTCTTTTGCAAAGTTAATCTCATTTGTATATGGTTTTGATTTCTTTGCTGTTGAACCATTTCTTTAATGATGGTGGAATCAATTATATATTGGTTTGACATGCATGAGAGGAATTCCAGAAGAACAAATAAATACCTGGTTTGACATTGTAACAATAAAAATGTTTATGCTTTGAGTCTAACCTCAATGAAGCAACAAGAATTCTGAATCATGAATTGAATAAAATTAGCCATTTTCTGCTCGATCATAAGCATTTGATTTGTGCTTTGGTGCAAATGTGAAACCATCAGGAACTTTGCCGAGCAGCATTTTGGATATTCGGATCTGCACAAGTGAAGAAGATATTAACAAGGATTATACATGCAGAACTATTAAAGTGATATGTTATTCTAGTTAGTTTGTAGCAACTACATACCCAGTCTGCAGCAGAATCAGAGGCCATTAGTGTCTTGAGGTCATCGCGTCCATAGAACGAGGGAGGACGTCAGTGCAGCTGTTGTGGGACGACATCTAATAGACCAACAGGTATATACCTGCATGTGTAGCTAAGCCATTCCTATAAGAAATGCCTAGTTGTTTCCACTCCTGCAAATTCAGTCATACTCCAGCAAAATGTTGTCATTAACTCTTCATTAAGCTAATATAAGATAAATTTAACCTAAATCATATATACTCCCAATGAAAATTTTCAGCATATTGAAGTAATACATACTGCATACCTTTTCTGTCAGATCCCCAATGTTCTAGGCCGAATTGCACGTAATCTTTCAGAATATTCAACCGCTCCTCGGAACTGATATCCCGGTGCCTCTGTTACTTGATTTCTGTAAATAACCATTGCTGCAAGCACATTAGCTGTTATAGCAACCTGAAATTTTCGAAAGTATGATTAAGGATGATAAACGGACTGTTTTTGTATAGAATGTAAAGGGCTCAAGGGTTAGCATATTAGTCTAGATACAGTACCTTAATTAGTGCTCCTTGAGCAATCATACATTTAGAGAGCTCAGGGCAGTCCGATTTGTGATTATTCCATTCCAAATATGAGAAAACATCTCCGTTGCCCAAAACTTGTAGAGAGCTAGGGGCCTTGCAGACACACTGGTATATATAATCCCAATCAGCAAGTTTACTGTAGCGTTGTTGGCATGATCGGCCATGTATTGTCACTGCAGTAGCACCCCACTTTCCGATATCTGTATTTAACGAATCGATGCGGTTTTTACCTTCAAAATAACCTGTTCGCACCTGGTGTAACAAAAACCACAATTACATAATCTTGAAAGTGCTTACAAGTAGAATACATGCATGCAGAGAGGTGAAAGCTTGACAAGCAAAGGTGAAAAACAAGATGATATAAACAACAGAGGAACAACTGTGAGCCTATATGTAAAATGACATAGGCATCCACATAAATGAATCAGTTAGCTAAACAGTACCGAGTACCTTAACAGTTACAGGTTTATCTACAGTGCGAGAGGCCGCTTCTATGATGCCTTTCATACGTAATGGTTTCGTGAGAAGACAAGATCCAGCACCCTTGTTAACAACAATATCAATCAGGCACCCCATATTTATGTCAATGAAGTCAACTGTACACTCCTTATCTATAAGCTCAATGGTACGTGCTATGGTATCTGGATGTGCCCCACATATCTGGACCCCAAACAAATCCTCGGATGAATGTCGCCTCAGCAAAGCCCATTGTAAAGCTTGACCCTGTTGCCACACAAGAAATTTCATGCAGAAACTCAGATTCGAAGCACAGAACACATAAATAAAAAACAAGGACACCAGAAGAACCACCAAAAACAATGCTGATCAAATCACTAATTTCTTATTTGGGATGCCTTGCTGAGAAATAATATTAAGCACGTTCCAACTATCATCAAAAGTTAAACTAGAAGTTGCCCCAATGCATGAATCCCTAGGAAGCAGTGATTTACATACCTGCAAAAGATTAATGCACATTGCCATTTCACCCGGATGTCACATCTGCTCCTAATTTTTTGCAAACCCTACGAAAAGGAAGATTCCCGACTGTTGTTAGAGGAGCAAGTTACATCTTATCTCTAAAATCAATAAGCTTCTTTTCAGGAGGGTGAATCTTAAGGCTCCTATCAGGTTCTGCAAGTACATCATCATTCAAGCGAACATATTCAGTCTCTATAGAATTCTTTTCAACATCCTTCTCCAAAACAATTGCACCTGTCAAATTACATAACTCAAGTCATAAACTTCGTTGCTGTGAGGAAAAATTGACAAAGATTAAAATCCAAAAGAAGACTACCATTCTCCACTTCATTAGAGCCATTTTCATCCACTACTGGTTTAGCTTTCTTTGAGGTCTAAGTTCCTCAGTCTCACAATCCACCTCATCTGCTGCTGAAAATGTTGAAGAACCGACAGAAGGGTCAATCAAATCATCAGTCACATTTTTGCACTCAGTTTCACCAGCAGCTTGAGAATCATTCAAAACAACTTTGTCTTCCTCTTTATCTACCAATTTCTTCATTTTTGACTTCACAAACAAAACATGAAAATATAGAACATGATGGGATTACAGATGACAGCAAAAAAGATCTTCCAACAAATTCACTAATAATAAAACCAGATACAAAAAAGGAAACACCCCAAAAAAAATTAGTTCTTATCAAGGAGTTGATTAGAAACCACATATAAGAGCAGGTAACAGCAAAAGAAAGACTATAAATCAGTAGGTGATAAAATCAAAAACTCCCCATTAGTAAATTAAACTGATGGTTCATAATACCATGAGTCCAAGAGATTTGATCACTGCATGGGCTTTAGTAAACCGCATTTTGTTTTTCCACAGAAGTTTCTGAACATCTTTGCTTAGTCCATTAACCTCAGAGCTTTTCTTCAACACATTAGCAGTTGCAGGGCAGGGTAACTCTGCTGGTGTATATGGGCAGTCACCCTCCAGATCAGCCGGTTTCTACATTCAACAAAACAAAAGCTACTCATTAAATCTTCAAAAAGAAAAACACCCAATTAGCTAAATTGGACCAAATTCTAAATTCTGGAAATGGGTGTTAAAATACCTGAGCTATAAAGGCTTGTATGTCATGGCTGAAGCGACATTTATCTTTATAAGAACAAGCATTAACATCTCCTGTCTTTGCTATCCCAGGACACAGATTTAAAGCAGATTGTTTTTCCTGAAGATAAAAAAGGAGTCTTTAATAATCCCACTATATATGCAAAAATTGGAGAAAAAGAAATAAAGTTAGTTTGAGAAATTTGGAACCTGACGACGCTCTCGTTTGAGTTGTCGTTTTGACTTATTCTCCTTGACTACGTTGGACTGAGATTGCTTGGCGTCGGCGTCGGAGGAAGAGACGGCGTCGTTTTGGGTGGTTCTAGAGGGCGGCGGGGGTCGAAAAAACTCGCGTTTTATTGGGGCAATAGCTCGGGCCACCAGCTCTTCCGGTGTTTGATGAATAGAACCATCTGAGTTCGAAGGCGGTTCTTTTGGTGAATCGTCCATCAACTGTAAGTGCACTCAGTGAACGAACTCAGTTCGTTGTCGGTGTTATGCAGTACAGCAAGTATAGTATTAAATTGCCGTTGCAGTCGCGGCTGTGGACGTTCCTAATTCTTTTTTTAAAAAATAATTGCAATTCTAGATGCGGTTACAGTTCACGGTGTGGCGAAAAATTCTAAAACCGTTTTGATGCGACCCTTAGTTTGCATTGTATGAATTGCATTTTAGGGTTTATGTTACGTGAGATTTTAGTTGAAGGAGCAACCCAAACGTGGGAAAAACTGCAGTTTTCGCTTTGAAGTGCAGGTTCATGAACGATAGCATGAATTGCATTTTGATAAAATCTATGTACAGGTCCCTGTAGGATAGCATGAATTGCACTTTGGTTCTTATACTTTGTTTTTGAGTTTTGGTCCTTATACTTTTGAAATGATCAAATAAGTACTGTATCAAAAATTGAACTACTTCCATTTCATCACCACTAGTATAAATTAATTTTCCTCTTGACAAAAGCCTTTTTCATTGGCTAAAACTAAGATTAAAACAACTGTTTACAATGAATTAAGCTTTTTCTGTTGATGTACAAAATTTGTTAGTTGGCTCCTGTTAAGATCAATTCAAGTGAGAAATAACATCCATGAATACATCTTCATGGCAAGGAATTGTGACACCTCCCATCGGATGAACAAACCCGAACTCTTCTTCGGCTTTGCTTAGCAAATCTTGAAACAAAGGTTGATTCAAGAAGGATAGAGGGACCAAAAATCTCTTCTTTTGGGATTCCCCAACATAAACAGGAAAGAAGCCCTTTGGTACATCCAAAGATGTTGAAAATATTTTGCTTGTTTTTAGAGTAGATCGGCGGAGGATATGCTTAGCCGCACTAGGAAGAATTGCCATTACTTTCCCTTTATGTTTTTTCTTTGAGAGAATAAAGAATGTGAAGAAAGC
The DNA here is from genome assembly GCA_019671005.1 of Hibiscus mutabilis. Classification (NCBI taxonomy): domain Eukaryota; kingdom Viridiplantae; phylum Streptophyta; class Magnoliopsida; order Malvales; family Malvaceae; genus Hibiscus; species Hibiscus mutabilis. The sequence continues at coordinate 49,303 of JAGYYJ010000483.1, forward strand.
TTTGAAATTGCAATACAAGGACTTGAGTTGGCTGTGGTTTGTCATAAAAAACATATATATAGAAGGATAATATGCGAAAGTCCCTTTAAAATCTGCGAGTGAGTGGCTATGAAACAATGGGTTAGGACATTGTTGGAGAGGGTGTCACATGGTCTTGTCTTCCAATACTTCCACAAATATTAAGGGCTTGAAAATCATACTGTTGCATGTTGACAGAACAATGTGGCCTACAACTTACAAAATACAGCAATCCAGGGCCAGCAAAAGATCGGAAGGGGACGGTTACATATTTTGATGTAGATATGGGAATAAAGGAAAAGGGGCATATTGGGGAGGGTTTTCAGAGGTTTGTGATGTACAGAAACTTGCATTACTGTTGTTTCTGATAAAATATGTTGATAAATAAAAGTCCTGTAAAGTGTGGAAATGTGTGGCATTGCTCGGGCTTAAGAGGTCTCACATGGCCTTGTCTTCCTACTATTCTATAAGATTAAGGGCTAAAATCGTACTGCGGTCTGTTTGTTGACAAACAATGTGCCCTACAATTAGAAAGGACCAGTTGGATACTTGATTTATATGGATATAGATGAAGAAATAATAGACCGACATGCTTGCGAGCTTGAGGGTGCTACTGATGGATTTTTTTTCTTTTTTTAATGAAAAGGAGACCTTAAAGGCTGCAGATATTAGATGGATTTGTTGAATGCCATTTCTTAAGAGTGATCACATGAACCAAATTTTCATACTGCTAAATATTAGGAAATGGTAAGTTGGGTAGTTCTCTTTTCTCGGCCATGGCATGCTTTGGAAATGAAGCAAATATATACAAGCAAAATGTTGGATGCAATACGGGATTTTTCGGACTAGCTGTATAAGGGAAAAAAGAAGTAATAGGGTAATCTGTACAATTGGAATATAAATATTAAAGATATGTAGAAGATAAGGTATTCAGTCTAAGTTAATTAAACAGTATTATCTGCAATTTCTACCTTGGTCCTATATTATCTGTACAGTGGGAATGATCACCCTTTCTACTCGCATATATAGAGGAAACGGTAAATCATATTAAGTAATTTTCAAACTAGGTAATTCGTTTACAGTTACATTGAAATCAGCAAGAAGAATGAGACCATATGAAGTTATGAAAAGAAAATAAATTCCAATTGAATGATGTGTTTACGGTAACCACCATCTTTAATTTTCCTCCTAGGGAGACTTGTATCCGTTCCCCAAGGCAAACAGGATGGGAAAAAGTGTTTACATAGAATTGCATGTTTGCTTTACAAAATTGTATTTGCTGATTTGTGTTAATTCTCTTGCAATCAATTCAAGCGAGAGGTAATTTTAAGAAAGTTGTCTTCATTGCAGGGGATTCTGAGACCACCAGTAGGATGACTATAGCCGAATTCTTCTTCTGACATGCCAAGCAAATCTTGAAGTAAAGGATGGTTCAAGAATGACACTGGTATTACAAACCTCTTCTGGTTTTCTCCAACATAAACTGCGAAGTAGCCCTTGGGAACTTTTTTAGAGCTCACGCTACGAGACAGGCAGATAGCCATTGTTATTTTTGATGGATGAATAAAAGGGGAGCTGGGGAAGATCTTAGGTAACTTGGAAAGCAAAGGTAGGGTTTTTAGTAATTGAGAATGTGAAGGAAGGTGTTGCCAATGAACTTATTCTTGTATATATAGATGTAAGGGTCACAAGGAAATGTTGAACCATTAAGTAGGGAAAGTGGAATGAGTGGTGAAGGGGCAATTGCTGGGTCTGATCAGTAATGAGAAAGACATAGTTTCATGAGGATCACATGGTGTTGTCTTCCAAAGGATTATCAAGATTCCATGGCTAAGACTTGAAAGACTAGTTTGCCTACCCTTTCCGGAAAATCAAACCGACTAAGGACCCACCAACTATGGATGATTTGGATCCTTAAAAAGCTTCTTCACAGATCCAAGAGTTGTACTACTTCGCCATTATTGTTAGAGGCATCATTAGAGATATACAATGACAAGAAACATGTAACATGGGTGACCTTGACATCCTATTGCAGAAATTTTTATTTTTAAAAGATTTTCTTAGGGCGCGGATCTTCTAAGACGAACCCTTCTGAAGAGCACATGAAGTGTGTCCTACAGGTTGCAACTAGTCCTTAACAGAACCCAATTGGTTGCATTTTATCCAGGTTGTTGTCTATCCAGTGCCGCAGTCAAATTGTTCAATAGGGGATAAACACAATATTAAGTCTTACAGCTTACCAAATTTCTGGTATGTGTTGCTATATATATGGATAACCTTACAAACCTGTTTTCAGTCCAAATTTCTGATGACATGTTTGTCGAGTTCTCTGCATGTATTGACTAATTCCAATCTAAAAAAAAGTTAATTTTTCACTAACAAGAGATAAGATGTCAGGTCAAAAATTGATAGATGTTTTTTTTTTAAGAATGTGGGAATGAAGGATTGTATAGGAAAGTGATAATGTGACCTTACATTCCAGTTGCTGAGCTGAAACTGAATCCTATAACAGCTGACATCTTTGGGTGTTGAATGTTGCTCCGAGAGAAGAATGAAAGGCTTAGCTAACTCACGGGTACTGTCTCAGACAACAAGGTTTTATTTAAAGATATAGATAGGCCAAGTTGTTCATTGAGTTTTCGGTCTAAGTTAAAGGTTTTCCATCAACAAAGTCAGAAAGCTATTATTTTCTATACTAATCATCATCACTATTTGTGCTTCATCTGCTGGGATTTTGAAATCACCCATTGGATGATATCCAAACTCCTCTTCAGCCTGATTTTGGAGTTCTCGATATAAATGTTGCTTTAAGAATGAAACTGAATTATAGTCCACAACTTTTGGATTGGTCACCAACATAAACAGCAAGGTGGTCTTTGTTTTTTTCTAAAGCTGTTGTCACCCTTCGGCTAATCTGCTTAGAGTGAAAAACTGTAGCCTGTAGGTACCTGTAAACCTACAACTCTTATGTCACTGAAAAAGTTGTACTGGCAGAATATGTTATCTCTAAGGCATCTTAATAGCTGGTTCATAAATATATATATTAGACAGTGGGAATCACCCTTTCTACTTGCATATATAGATGAAATGGTCAATCCTCGTTTTTTACAGTTAGCTTGCAATATGAAGTAATTTTGGAACAAGATAATTCATTTACAGTTAAAGATGAAATTAGCAAGTAGAAAGGGACCATATAAAGTAATGAAAAGAAATAAATTCCAATTGAATGAATTGTTTGCAGTCATTTTCCATACTGCTAGAAGTTGCAGTAACCACCATCTGTAATTTCCCACTTGGGTACACTTATATCTGCTTCTCAAAGGAAAAAAGAAGGGGAAAAAGTGTTTACATTGTGTTAGATGCTTGCTTTACAAAATTGTATTAGCTGATTTGTGTTAGTTCTCTCACAATCAATTCAATCGAGAGGTAACATCGACAAAGAGGTCTATGTTGCAGGGAATTGTGAGACCGCCAGTAGGATGACTATATCCAAACTCATCTTCTGACATGCCTAACAAATCTTGAAACAAAGGCTGATTCAAGAAGGACACTGGTATCACAAACCTCTTCTGGTTTTCTCCAACATAAACTGCAAAGTAACCCTTGGGAACTTTCTTAGAGCTCACGATACGAGGCAGGCGGATAGCCATTGTTGTTTGCTTCTGAAAGGAAAGACAGAGAAGATCTCAGAGAACTTGGAAAGCAAAGGTAATGACCTTTAGTACTTGAGAATGTGAAAGTAGGTGTTGCCAGTGAACTTATTCTTACTTGTATATATAGATGTATAGGACACAGGGGAAACCATGTTAATCGATTATTAAATGGTAGATGTGGAATGAGTGGTGAAGGGGCAATTGCTGGGGTCTGGTCAGTATTGAGAAAGGCATGGCTTCATGAGCATCACATGGTGTTGTCTTCCAATTGATTATCAAGAATTCCATTGTGAAGACTTGAGTGAATAGTTTGCCTACCCCTTCTGGCAGAACAGCCGACTAAGGACCGACTCAAATATGGAAAACTTTGGATCCATAAAAGTTTTCTACAGAGGAGAAGAGTTGTAACACTTCGCCCTTTACCATAGTTTGGCCTGACATCTTAAGGTCATCCATGTTACATGTTTCCTGTCATTCTCTGACAGATATATGTCTCTAAAGTAGCTTCTGATATAAATAGCAAAGAAGCATTTTACAGGTCGAGAGATCTTCCATATTTGAGTGGGTCCATAGCCTGCCGGAAAGGGTAGGCAAACTATTCTTTCAAGTCTTAGCCATGGAATTCTTGATAATGAATTGGAAGACAACACCATGTGATCCCAGAAATTGCCCCTTCACCACTCATTCCATATTCCCCACTAAATAATAGATGAACATGATTTCCTCTCTATCTTATACATCTATATATACAAGCAACAATAAGCTCATTGGCAACACCTATTTTCACATTCTCAAGTCCTAAAGATACTTTAACTTTGCTTTCCAAGTTCTCTCAAATCATCTCCGTCTTCCCTTTTATACATCCATACAATGGCTATCCGCCTGCCTCGTATTATGAGCTCTAAGAAAGTTCCCAAGGGATACTTTGCAGTCTATGTTGGAGAGAACCAGAAGAGGTTTGTGATACCAGTGTCGTTCTTGAGTCGGCCTTTATTTCAAGATTTGCTAGGCATGTCAGAAGAAGTGTTCGGATATAGTCCAACTGGAGGTCTCAGAATTCCTGTCAGTGAAGACATCTTTGTCGAAGTTACCTCTCACTTGAATTGATTGTGAGAGAATTAACACAAATCAGCAAATGCAATTTTGTAAAGCAAACATCACTAATACCATGTAAACATTTTTTCTCCATCCTTTTTGCCTTGGGGAGTAGATATAAGTCTCCCTAAGTGGAAAATTAGAGATGGTGGTTACTGTAGCTTTTATTAATCAGCAAGGGAAAATGAAACTTAAAAGCATATCATTCTGTCAGAATTTCCTATCTTCAATTTAACTGTAAATGATCTACCTTGTTCCATTACATTATTCTACATGCTAAGCTATTTGAGTATAAATTAGTATGATCATAAAAATATATGAAAAAAAACTTAGAGAAATTTGAGTATAACTTAGAGTCTACTCTTTCTTGTGAGGTTATTAAATTATCAATTTCATTTCATAATGTTCAAAGTAATGTTCTTAATGCAGATTTGACAAAGAATTAAGATATATTAAGATTTGAGACATGAAATGCTAGTTGTGGCACACTTCAAGAAACGCTTTCTTCACAAGGGTTTGTCGTTCCAGATACTCATGGAAGGAACACATGACTGATATTCTGCACTGGAACAAGTTATAAGTTCCAATTTACTCTTGCCTTTACCAGCTGCTTGTTACTGTCAACTGCCATTAATGATTGAACTAAATAAAGGGACCATCACATACTGCTTTTATTTCCATTTCTTTTAGATAAGTCAGCATGTAGATCGGGGGTAATGGTCACCCATGTTACATGTTTCCAGTCAATGAAGGCTTCATCTGCACATGGGATTTTGAAATCACCCATTGGATGGTGCTATAACTATTAGAATGAAATTGGAATTATAATCCACAACTTTTCGATTGGTCAACAAAATAAACAGAAAAGTGGTCTTTGTTTATTTCTAAAGCTGTTGTCACCCTTCGGATAATCTTTCTTAGAGTGAAAAAACCGTAGATACCTGTAAACCTACAACTCTTATGTGACAGAAAAGTTAATGGCAGAGTATGTTATCTTAAGGCTTCTTAATAGCTAATTCACAAAATACATATTGGACAGTGGGAATCACCCTTTCTACTTGCATATATACATGAAATGGTAAATCCTTGTCTTTTATATTTAGCTTGTAATATGAAGTAATTTTGGAACAAGGTAATTCATTTACAGTTAAAGATGAATGGGACCACATAAAGTTATGAAAAGAAATAAATTCCAATTGAATGATGTGTTTGCAGTCATTTTCCGTACAGCTAGAATTTACAGTAACCACCATCTGTAATTTTCCACTTGAGTACACTTGTATATGCTACCCAATGGAAAAAGATGGGAAAAAGTGTTTACATTGTGTTAGATGCTTGCTTTACAAAATTGTATAGGCCGATTATTTTAATTCTCTCACAGTCGATTCAAGTGAGAGGTAACATCAACAAAGAGGTCTTTGTTGCAGGGAATTGTGAGAACGCCAGTTGGATGATTATATCCAAACTCTTCTTCTGACATGCCTAACAAATCTCGAAACAAAGGCTGGTTCAAGAACGACACTGGTATGACAAACCTCTTCTGGTTTTCTCCAGCATAAACTGCAAAGTAACCCTTATGAACTTTCTTAGAGATCACGATACGAGGCAGGCGGATAGCCATTGTTGTTTGCTTCTGAAAGGGAAGACGGAGAAGATATTAGAGAACTTGGAAAGAAAAGGTAATGATCTTTAGTACTTGAGAATGTGAAGGTAGGTGTTGCCGGTGAACTTATTCTTACTTGTATATATAGATGTATAGGACACAGGGGAAATCATGTTAATCTATTATTAAGTGGGAGGTGTGGAATGAGTGGTGAAGGGCCAATTGCTGGGGTCTGGTCGGTATCGAGAAAGGCATGGCTTCATGAGCATCACATGGTATTGTCTTCCAATTCATTATCAAAAATTCCATTGTGAAGACTTGAAAGAATAGTTTTCCTACCCCATCTGGCAGAGCAACCGACTAAGGACCCACTCAAATATGGAAGAAATTGGATCCATAAAAGTCTTTTGCACCGAAGAAGAGTTGTAACACTTCGCCCTTTACCTTAGTTTGGCCTGACATCTTATGGTCATACTCATCCATGTTACATGTTTCCTGTCCTAATGTCATTGTCTGACAGATATATGTCTCTAAAGTAGCTTCAGACATAAATAGTGAAATAATGAAGAAGCATTTTACAGGTCGAGAGATCTTCCATATTTGACTGGGTCCTTAGTCTGCCGGACAGGGTAGGCAAAGTATTCTTTCTAGTCGTAGCCATGGAATTCTTGATAATTAATTGGAAGACAACACCATGTGATCCTAGAAATTGCCCCTTCACCACTCATTCCACATCCCCCACTTAATAATAGATGAACATGATTTCCGTTCGATCCTATACATCTATATATACAAGCAACAATAAGCTCATTGGCAACACCTATCTTCACATTCTCAAGTCCTAAATATCATTTACCGTTGCTTTCCAAGTTCTCTCAGATCTTCTCCGTCTTCCCTTTTATACATCCATAAAGAATAACAATGGCTATCCGCCTGCCTCGTATTGTGAGCTCTAAGAAAGTTCCCAAGGGCTACTTTGCAGTTTATGTTGGAGAGAACCAGAAGAGGTTTGTGATACCAGTATCGTTCTTGAGCCAGCCTTTATTTCAAGATTTGCTAGGCATGTCAGAAGAAGAGTTCGGATATAGTCCGACAGGAGGTCTCAGAATTCCTTGCAGTGAAGACATCTTTGTTGAAGTTACCTCTCGCTTGAATTGATTGTGAGAGAATTAGCACAAATCAGCAAATGCAATTTTCTAAAGCAAACATCACTAATACCATGTAAACATTTTTTTCTCCATCCTTTTTGCCTTGGGGAGCAGATATAAGTCTCCCTAAATGGAATACTAGAGATGGTGGTTACTGTAACTTTCATTAATCATCAAGGAAAAATGTCAGTTAGAAGCACATCATTCTGTCAGAATTTCCCATCTTTAATTTAACTGTAAATGATCTACCTTGTTCAAAAATTACTTTATTTTACACACTGAGCTATTTGGACTCTTCATTTTTTTCCGAATACATGTGTCCGTAACATACTCAAACATGAGAAAAAATTAGTATGATCATAAAAATATATGAAAAAGAACTAAGAAAAATTTGAGCACCCGTACTCAACATTCAAGCTCAATTCCGGGTAACTTAGGGAGTACTCAACGTTCTTAATGCAGATTTGACAAAGAATTAAGATATATTAAGATTTGAGACAGGAAAGGCTAGTTATGGCCTGTAGGACGCACTTCAGGAAACACTCTCTTCACAAGGGTTTGTCATTCCAGATACTCATCGAAGTAACACATGACTGATATTCTGCACTGGAACAAGTTATAAGTTCTGATTTACTCTTGCCTTTACCAACTGCTTGTTACTGTTCAACTGCTTGAACTAAATAAAGGGACCATCTCATTCTGCTTTTATTTCCATTTCTTTTAGAGAAGTCAGCATGTAGATAAGGGGGTAATGGTCACCCATGGTACATGTTTCCAGTCAATGAAGGCTTCATGTGCACATGGAATTTTGAAATCACCCATCGGATGATATCTAAACTCCTCTTCAGCTTGATTTTGGAGTTCTTGTTGGTAAAATAACTGCAAAATGAGGCGTTAGCACTGGCAGGACAATAAAATAACCGAAATAAAGAATGAAATTGAAATTATAATCCACAACTTTTCGATTGGTCACCAACATAAACAGAAAGGTGGTCTTTGTTTATTTCTAAAGCTGTTGTCGCCCTTCGGATATTCTTCTTGGAGTGATAAACTGTAGGTACCTGTAAACCTACAACTCTTATGTCACTGAAAACTTTGTAATGGCAGAATATGTTATCTCTAAGGCTTCTTAATAGATAATTCATAAAAGTTTATATTGGACAGTGGGAAACACCCTTTCTACTTGCATATATAGATGAAATGGTAAATCCTAGTCTTTTACAGCTTGAAAAATGATGTAATTTTGGAACATGGTAATTCATTTACAGTTAAAGATGAAATTAGCAGGAAGACTGAGACCACATAAAGTTATGATCAGAAATAAATTCCAAATGAATAATGTGTTTGCAGTCATTTCTTCTTTTTTTTTCGGATAAATTTGTTTTTATTCATCTAAAGGGCAAAAAGTCGAAAAGCATACAAGCTCAAAATCCTATACAATAACTACATATATATATATACCAATCCCCAACCGGCACAAATATTCATATTCAATTTTTACTGCAAGTATAAATAGATCCAATGGAACTTGGAAGTATATATGCTTGGGAATGTGAAACTAATGGAGATGCGGGGGATCGAACCCCGTGCCTCTCGCATGCAAAGCGAGCGCTCTACCATTTGAGCTACATCCCCTATGTTTGCAGTTATTTTCCATACTGAAAATTATAGTAACTACCGTCTCTAATTTTCCACTTGGGTAGACTTATATCAGCTCCCTAAGGGTAAAAAAGAAGGGAAAGATGAGTTTACATTGTGTTAGATATATGCTTTACAAAATTCTATTGGCTGATTTGTGTTAATTCTCTCACGAACAATTCAAGCGAGAGGTAACATCGACAAACAGGTCTTCGTTGCAGGGAATTGTGAGACCGCCCGTGGGATGACTATACCCAAACTCATTTTCTGACATGCCTAACAAATCTTGAAACAAAGGCTGGTTCAAGAAGGACACTGGTATCACAAATCTCTTCTGGTTCTCTCCAACATAAACAGCAAAGTAGCCCTTGGGAACTTTCTTAGAGCTCACGATACGAGGCAGGCGGATAGCCATTGTTGTTTGCTTCTGAAAGGGAACACGGAGAAGATCTTAGAGGACTTGGAAGGCAAAGGTAAGGATCTTTAGTACTTGAGATTGTGAAGGTAGGCGTTGCAGATAAACTTATTCTTACTTGTATATATAGATGTATATTATTAAGGGGGAGATGTGGAATGAATGGTGAAGGTGCAATTGCCGGGGGCTGGTCAGTATTGAGAAAGGCATGGCTTCATGAGCAACCGACTAAGGAATTTTTGGATAATTGTCCCTCTCACCTTATATATGGCTCCGTCTCTAGCAACAATTACATAAAATCGAGACGAATTTACTTTCAAAACACGACACATAAACGAACTCGGTTATTCAATCAATTGTTTTACTTTATCCTTTTGGTGCTAACAGTTGTTTTTGCATAACTACTTTCCAACACCCTCAAAGTTGTGTCAAGTCTTTTTTATAATGGATCATCTTATCTAATACCTCTTTGTTGATAATGCAAAAGATGGTTATCCCACATTGAGTGGGTAAATATCGTGTGAAAGATATTTATACCATTCATTCTCCCTTCCCTTGTTGAGTGATAGAGAACAATGAACAATCTTGCATGCTGCCGCCACCGTCTGTCTTGTCCTTGTGGGAATGAAACTATAAACCTAGATGCGCTTTTGGGGTTCTAATTCCACCGCAGTTCACTTTTGTTTCGGGTGTACGATTTTCGGAGCGACCGTGTTAACCTCGGGGGACAATCCGCCTGTTGCAGCGATTACACACATCGGAGCGAATTTGTTTCTAAGGTAGTGGTTCCACCACGACACGGTTACGAGTTTTCAATCGTTTACTTATTTTATTATTTTTCCAGTCATTGCTAACGGTGTTGTTTTGCAGTAACATTTATCCAACAATTTAGAAACGAATTCAATATATTGCAAAATGTCGACAACTTGCGGGGGACAATCCGCCTATTGCTGCGATTACACACATCAGGGCGAATTCGTTTCTAAGGTAGAGGTTCCACCACGACACGGTTACGAGTTTTTAATCGTTTACTTATTTTATTATTTTTCCAGTCATTGCTAACGGTGTTGTTTTGCAGTAACATTTATCCAACAATTTAGAAAAGAACTCAATATACTGCAAAATGTCGACACCTATAAGCAAGTTGATCCCTGACTTGTCAAAGCTCGACGCGCTTGACGGAAATAATTACAGAAGGTGGTCTCAACGAATTCTGATATTCTTCGAGCAGCTTGATCTTGACTACGTGCTGCTCAAGCCACCGCCTTCCATACCGACGACCACCATTCCTGTCGATGCTGCTACTACCGGTGATGGAGCACTGCCAGATGCTGGTTTTGATGCTACCACCATTGCTATCGAAAAATATGAGAAGGACAACAAGACGGTGCGAGGCCATCTCCTAAGTCACATGTCTAACAAGCTCTTCGACATATTTCTTAAGGAGCGTAGCGCAGATATGGGACACTCTCGAAAGGAAGTATGGCGCGGGCATAAAAAAATATGTCGTCGGAGAGTGGCTGAAATCCCAGATGACGACGCCAAGCCGATCATTGACCAAGTCCATGACTATGAAAACCTCGTCTCCGACATACTGGCAGAAGGAATGCATATGTGCGAGGTACTCTAAGCCAACGTCCTGATCGAGAAGTTGCCCAAGTCATGGTCCGACTACCGCAACTCTCTTAAACACAAGAAAAGGGATATTCCGCTTCAGGAGCTGGTGGGCCACATGAAGATAGAGGAGGCCAATCGTTTGAAAGATAAGGTGACAAATAACCTTGGTCAAATGTCTTTTAATTCTAACTTGGTTGAGTCTAGTGGTGCCTCAGGGTTTAAAGTTCAAAAGGACCGGGAAAAAATGGGTTTCAGAATAAAAAGACGAAACCACTGAAAAGCACCAATTTCAAGAAGCTAGCAAAGATCAAACCTGACGGAAGGTCCCTGAAGTGTTATGTCTGCAGTCAAGCCGCTCACAAGGCGTATCAATGTCAACATCGTTCAGATCGCCAGAACGAGAACAAACCACATCTAAACATGGAGGAGGACAATGCTGGAGATGTCATAGCCGCGATGGTTTCCGAAGTCAACCTGGTGGATAACAATACTGAATGGGTCGTGGACACTGGCGCTTCCAGACACTTCTGCGCAAGGAAGGGATTTTTCACCGAGTTTGAGAATGGGAACAACGGTGAGCGTGTGTACATGGGGAACTCTAGTAGCTCTGAAGTGCTAGGCAAAGGCAAAGTTCTACTCAAGCTGACCTCCGGTAAAACTTTGGCGCTTTCCAATGTTCTGTATGTACCTGCCTTGTGTAGAAATTTGATAAGTGGTGGGCTTTTGAATAAGGCAGGCATTAAGTTAGTTTTTGAGGCAGATAAACTTGTACTCTCCCGAAATGGTGATTATGTTGGAAAAGGTTTTCTAAACGGGGTTTATTTGTCCTAGAAACTCAACTTAATGAAAATAAAGCTACCACTTCTGCTTATATTGTTGAATTTGTGAATATGTGGCATGCTAGATTAGGACACGTGAATATTCAATCTTTAAAGAAAATGATTAAAATGAATATTCTGCCTAAACTAGACTTAAATAGCTTTAACAAATGTGAGATTTGTGTAGAAGCCAAGCATGCTAAACCTCCCTTTAAAACTATTTCTAAAAGGAAAACTGAACTGTTAGAACTTATACATACTGATATAGCACTGAACTGTTAAAACTGTTTCATTGATTTCATCGCATCTCAACATATCTCATGAGTGTATTGGATATGGAAATGTCTAACACTAAACCTCAACTGACAGATACCAATTTTTGTATGTAGGAATTAGCAAGTGCAAATGGTGGATTGCTGTCTGTAATCCCATTCTTTCGTTTTCCTTTTGTAACCAATATATGAGATGACAATTTTTTCTCTATTGTTCTCATAAAACTTGTTTCTAATGGCGACTGTGTACTAATACAATCGTTTGGAACTCAAAATCACCCATGGTGGAACATATGGAAACTCAATATATGAGACCCCATTTTTCTCTTTCTTCTTCATCGCTATCACTATCATGATCATCATTGATCGCGGCACTCCACTCAAATCAGAGAGGTGAACCGCCTGAAAATCAACAACCATCATTCATCCGAGATTGACCATCGACAAGTATCTATGGAACTTGATGAGAATTTTTCGTGAAGGTCAAACAATGTAGGGGTTATCTTAAAAAAAAATATATGTTTAGACATCCTGACTTGGCCTTGTTTGTGTTGTTTTGGTCACTCAATCACTATCAGGTATCAACACCTACTACGAAATCACATTGGAAAGTGCTGGGGAAAATGGATGAAAAGAACGGAAGAAATCCCACAACTTTTAGCTGGAAACTACTCCTTATCACATATCAACTCAGACAAGAGGTTCAAAATGTTGAGTGAACTCGTCAATGAAACCAAGAGTGGCAGGAGCTAACAGGCTTACGGACAAGTCCATGTAAATGTACGTGAAGTTCACATGAAGGTAGGTCTACTTGTCTCGTCAGTTTCCAAAGACCTACTCAGAACATAATCATGTATATTTGAAGCTAAGTGCCAAATGACAGCTAAGAAATAGACACCTTATTAAAATAGCTTAGAAACAGACCTATTCATAACATAATCATGTATATAATCACACCTTGCTAGTCAAGTTTCCTTGTTAAGATGAGTTAGTAATATCCAATCATGATTGGTTTTGATTTCAAAACAAATGTATTAGTTCACAGCTACCATGATAAACAAGAATTGATGAGAAGAACTAAGAAAAATTGTCATTTAATATATTGGTTACAGAGAATAGTTCACAAGGGAATGGGATTGCAAAAAGCAATCCACCATTTGCACTTGCTAAGTCCTAAATAAAATTTGTATCTGTTAGTTGAGGTTTAGTGTTAGCCATTTCCATATCCAAATCTCATGAGCTTTGTTGACTTCCAATGAGATCGACGAAAGCTTCTTCGGTGCAAGGGATAGTTAGAGCACCCATAGGATGATCGAATCCGTACTCGTCTTCAGCTTGACTCAACAAGTTTTGGAAGGAAGGATGGTTGAGGAATGAAATCGGCACAACAAGTCTCTTCCTTTCAGCTTCTCCAACATAAACAGCAAAGTGACCTTTGGGCACCGATACCGTATTCTCCGAAGATGAAAGACTCCGTTTTAGACTAGCCTTAGCGTTAACAATTCTTGGCAATCGGAAACCCATGGTTTTAGAAGTAGAATGAGAAGGAAGAAAGGTATGTTTAGATTTTAGAACTTTTGGCACAAGTTGGCTACCCATCATACACAAGTGTATTTATAGAGAGACCAATGGCCTTATGGTTTATAGCAATCATGTTGATTAAGTATCACATGGCCTTGCCATCCAAATGATGTAGCTTTCGACAAATTAGCCCCACCATAGTGTGTGTCTGTGGCACTCTACAATGCCTTACAATTCAATGGAACCAACAATGATGATTCATTTGCAATGAATACAATACGTGTTGATAATAACTTTGCCTAGCAGATCATATTGTCACGGGGCCATTACCCTCTTCCCAAAAGACATGTCTGATAGGATGTGCAGCGCCACCGTATTTATATACCAAGACCTCCCTTTTCCTTTTCGATGTGGGATTAATGACCCCGCCTCTTCTCAGGCGTGACATTCTCCCCCACTCAACCTCGTGACGCCCTCGTCACGAGCTTCCGCTCTCGTGATGGGCTACCTTGTCACAGTTGTCCACCCTGCCTACCCCACTCATGGGCGCTCGGCGTGAAATCGGGCAGTCAAAGGGTCGCTCTGATATCACTTGTCACAGGGCCATTACCCTTTTCCCAAAAGACATGTCTGATAGGATGTGCAGCACCACCGTATTTATATCCCAAGACCTCCCTTTTCCTTTCCGATGTGGGATTAATGATCCCGCCTCTTCTCAGGCGTGACAATATGGATCAACTAGCAGCTCTGGTCTTCTATCCTAATCAGCAGCAAACATATGTCGGCCGCAAATCAACTCAAAGACAATCAGTATCCAATCTTATTTTGCATCAAAATGTTTCATCCATGTGATCTGCTATGCAAAGTTGTTATCAACACTAACAGGACATGATTCAATGATATTGTAATTGCAAATGGATCATCATGGTTGGCTCCATTGAATGGTAAAGCATTGTAGATTGAGACAGAAGCACTACGGTGGGGCTAATTTGTCAAAAACTATATCATCATTTGGAAGGCAAGGCCATGTGATGCCTAATAGACAATGTCTTTAAAGATCTTCCTTAGGGGCTCTCTCTTCACCACTCAATCAAAATGATTGTTGTAAACCATAAAGCTATTTGTATCTCTATAAATACACCTATGTATGATAGGTAGCCAACTTGTGCCAAAAGTTCTAAAATCTAAACATACCTTTCTTCCTTCTAGTTCTACTTGTAAAACCATGGGTTTTCTGTTACCAAGAATTAACGCTAAGGCTAGTCTAAAACGGAGCCTTTCATCTTCGGTGAACACAGTATCGGTGCCCAAAGGCCACTTTGTTGTTTATGTTGGAGAAGCAGAAAAGAAGAGATTCGTTGTACCGATTTCATTACTCAACCATCCTTGCTTCCAAAATTTGTTGAGTCAAGCCGAAGAAGAGTACGGATTCGATCATCCTATGGGTGCTCTAACGATCCCTTGCACCGAAGAAGCTTTCGTCGATCTCATCGGATGTCAACAAAGCTCATGAGAGTTGTGGATATGGAAATGTCTAACACTGAACCTCAACTGACAGATACCAATATTATGTAGGAATTAGCAAGTGCAAATGGTGGATTGCTTTCTGTAATCTCATTCCCTCGTGTTCCTTCTGTAACCAATATATGAGATGACATTTTTTTTCTCAACTGTTCTCATCAATCTTGTTTCAAATGGCGGCTATGTACTAATAAAATATTCGTTTGGAACTCAAATTTTTTTAGCTAAAAAATTTGATTAATAATCTCATATGTTGGCTGAAAAAATTTTCACATCAAAACACCGCTAAATCAGACAACATCAATCATCCCAACTTAAATTATCCAGCATTTAGGCCTGAGAGTTGGGTTCGGAATCAGGCACCAAAGCCTGCTCATTCAATGGGGTCCGTTTTTTATTTTCCAAAAGCAGTATCCGGTTGAAATAAGCCCGATCAAGCTTAGGGACAAGTCCATGTAAATGTACGTGAAGTTCACATGAGATTAGGTCTACTTTTTGTGTTGTCACTTTTCAAACACCTATTCGGAACCTAATCATGGAGTATATTGGAAGGCAAAGGCCCAACGACAGCGATGCGTACCTGTAATAAAAAGCAAGTAGCCATTCATAATAGGACAGATACACACCTTATCCAAAACACCTCAATGTATCTCTATAAAGTAATAATTTAAGTTTCACCCAAAAGCTAATGATACTGCTTGCGCAAACCTAGGGATTAACGTTATGGTCGAACAATTTTAATTTAAGAAAATATTTTGATATATAAGTTTATATAATTTTTTTTAATTTTACTGTTTAAGAATTTAGTTTAGGCTTTAGAAGTTTAGTGTGTAGATGTCGAATTTAAGGTTATGGTTAGAATTTTGAGTTTAAGGTTTAAGTTTTAGGGTACTAGTGTTAGGGATTTAAGTTCTAGATTTTATAGCTTAAATATGAATTGTTGTGTAAATTTTTTTACACAGCTTGTGTATCATAATATAACCCTTTAATTTAACTAAGTTGATTATTCTTATTTTATAATTTAGATTTTATTTTTAAAAAAATTGATTAAAGTGTAGGAAATTTGAGTTATTCGAGTTTATGTTCGAATTAATTGTAAATATTTATAATATTATAATACTAATTGGTTCCAATTTAAATGGTTTATTATAACCATATATATTTCTTTTAAATGGTTTATTATAACCATATATATTTCTTCATATATATTTTTCATATGTGATATACATATACCAGGAAAGCTGAGGTACTCGACTCGAACTTAAAAACTGATCTATCAAGTGTACAATTTTTGAATTATTCAAGTTATTCAAAGTCTCATTTTATAATTCAAACAACTCGAACTTGAAAATTGATCAAAAAAATATTAAATTTTTTGAATTATTCGAGTTATTCGAAATCTCATTTATAATTTAAACTTTATTTGAAATTTTTTCGATTTGAGTAAGTCGGGTTGAAAAAACTGATTTTTTTTCATTTGCTCTCCTAGTTCAAAGAACCTTTTAGTGTTGCCAGGCAAGTTTCCTTGTTACAAGAGTTGAGAAGAATTGTCATTTAACATAGCGGTTACAAAGAACAATAAGTAAGAACACAAGGGAAAGGGATTGCAAGAAAAATCCACCATTTGCACTTGCTAATTCCTATGTAAAAACTGGTATATATGTCAGTTGAGGTGTGAACCATTTTGATATCAACTCTCACAAGCATTGCAGGCCGCCAATGAGATCGACAAAAGCTTCTTCGGTACAAGGGATCGTTAAAGCGCCCATAGGATGATCAAATCCGTACTCTTCTTCGGCTCGACTCAACAAAATTTGGAAGGAACAATGGCTGAGGAATGAAATTGGTACAACAAATCTCTTCTTCTCAGCTTCTCCAACATAAACAACAAAGTGGCCTTTGGGCACCGATACCATGTTCGCTGAAGACGAAAGACTCTGTCTTAGACTAGCCTTAGCGTTAACAATTCTCGGCAATCGAAAACCCATGGCTTTACAAGTAATATATCAATCCACCATATGTGTATTTATAGAGACCGAATGCCTTATGGTTTATGGCAATCATGTTGATTGTGTGGTGAAGAGAGAGCCCCAAGAAAGATCTTAATAGACATTGGCTATTAGGAATCACATGGCCTTGCCTTCCAAATGATGATATAGTTTTTGACAAATTAGCCCCACCATGGTGTTTCTGTCCCAATCTACAATGCTTTACCATTTAATGATGATCCACTTGAAATTAGCATACAAGGCCTGTTATGGTTGAATGCAACTTTACCTGCAGATCATATGGGTGAAACATTTTGAAGCAAATTAATCAAAATGATATTGGATGTTGATTTGGGTCGAGGACCAGAGCTGGTATAGTTAAACACTTGTTTTCTTTATGACTGCAATAAAAGTAGAATGAAACACCCGATATCCATTTTTGCCGGTGGATCCGGGGATGGACCCAGAGGGGGTGGTCGCCCTCCTACAATTTTAAAATTCCTATATGATTTAAAAAAAAATTAAAATTTTTTTATATATTTCCTATTAAAAATATATTTTCACCCCCTAAAATTTTATAGGTTCGCCCCTTAATATAAAGTTCTGCGTCTGTCCTTGTGGATCCGATCGTAGTACTAAATTACAGTTGCAATGGTGATTGTGTGTTAGAAACTATCAAAATGAGAGAGATTTTTGAGATAATACTCAGTTTCTTTATTTCATCAAATCATGGCAATTACAGCTTACTAGTATAAGCTTTATATAGGCTGAGCTAAGGTAGCTACACGCCGTTCATAACTGCCAAGTTGTATCAGTTATACACAACTGCTTTGCTTAACAAACAATCTGTTATAACTATATTACATTTGTGTTAACTCTAATATTGTGGACATTGCGTTGTGATTTTTTTTTCTCAAAAATCACTATGTTTCTAAATGGCTGTTGAGGTGATAGTGTAACAGTGACCTTGAAAACCATTAAGATATGACCGTTACACTGTGTTACGGCATAATTTAATACCATGAATCCAATCTTCAAGTGATTTTTTTTTCAAATGACATAAAAAAGAGCATAATATAGATATTTTCCAATCTCATCTGTTAGAATATAAAGGTCCAATTTTCCCACAATCCTTGCACTCTTCAAACTTTTAAATTTAGTCCTTTGCTATGGATTCCTAGAATGGGATGCTTGGACTTTTGTATGGATTTTATGAACTATGTGAAGCTGTAAAACTTCTCAGTTTCTGAGGATAAAAAGACTACCAAGGCCTAGCTCAAGTAATCATATTATTAGTCAAATCAAATCATACATATTCAAAAAAAAAAAGAATTTTCTCATTTATGAAGTACTTACAAAAAATAATCAAGTTCACAAGGGCATGTGATTGCATATAACAATCCACCATTTACACTTGCTGTTAAGCTGCATTGTTAATCTCTGCTAAGTTAGCCATTTTAACATAAACTCTCATGATCTTTGCAGATTACAAGTAAGATCAAGGAAAGCTTCTTCGGTGCAGGGAATCAACAAAGCACCCAAAGGATGATTGAATCCATACTCTTCTTCAGCTTGACTCAACAAATTTTGGAAGTATGCTTGAGGATCGGAATCGGGACAACGAATCTCTTCTTTTCAATTTCTCCAACATAAACAGCAAAGTGGCACTGGCCCTTGGGCACCGCTGTCGTCTCTGAGGACGAAAGACTCAGTTTCAGACCGGCCTTAGCATCGATGATTCTCGGCAAGAGAAAACCCATGACGTTGTGTTAATCGAGATTGTTGTATGACTAGTATTGGCACAAGGTGGGGTATCCATTAGAATTTGTATTTATAGAGTGATATATGCTTTGTTGTTCAACAGCTTCAAGGGCTAATTGAGTGGTGCAGTGTACTGACTGGGAAGGAAAAATTACTCCTATATTGTGATGAGATTTTTCCCCCTAATATATCACACTGTACAGATTATTTTTAAAAATGTTGTGGTTTAAACAGTGCAGTTAAAATCAGATTTTAATAAACTCGAATGTGAAAAAAATGCTTTTGGGCAAATTTTTTTCTTCTAAAGTCGAATTCAGGTGAGTAAACTTTTCAACCAATCTCAAAGTCGGATTCTAATGCATGTGCTTTTGGGCATTTTTTTATATTCGAGTTCATTAGAATTCGACTTTACCTGCACTGTTTAAACCACAATATTTCTCAAAATAATCTGCCCATTATTTGAGTTATTTTTCCGATCGGGAAAGAAAGAAAAAAGATGGTGCAGGCATTCAGAATGGCGGTGTGTTGTCGGAGAAGACGCCAGACTTATCGGTTTCACGTTGGAGCAGCTCGAAGGGCACGTTTGTTGCTTCCCTCGTTCGGGATGCATCAATTAATGCTGACAGTCCTTGCAAGAGACTTTTTGATAGCTCCGAGATGCTAATAAGGTTGCTGGCGGGCTAGATGGGGATCTCGATAAGAAGGATAGTGGGGCTGCCTCTCTCCCTCTTGATCCTATGACTTTTCAGGAGAAGGTTTCTGACGCTAAATTGGAAAGACAGTTGGGAAAGGACAATTGTTTGCGAAAGTTTGCATGGGAAACTTTTCAGAGGAAAGTCCCCGAGGTTGAGGGAGAGGCTGAAAGTGTTGATAGAGCAATGAATGCTAAGAATGGTTGGACCGAAGATATTGTGATTTTTTCTCTGAATCTAAAGACTCGAGAAATAAGAAGAAATATGCCTCTTTGTATGATTTTCAAGACAAGGTGCCGACGGCAAAAAAAAAAAAGAAGAAGAAGAGAGATCGTGCTTTTAAAAAGTATAGGAACTTCAATAAAGAAGATAAAGGATGTGGAGTTGCACGATTTCTCTTCAGAATCTGACATAGAAAGGAACCAGACTCTTATTAGATCGGCAAGGAAAACTGTTGAACTTGGAAAAAGCCTCGGTGTTCATTTCATTGGCAACCAAGATGCTGTTGTCATGGATTTGGTGAATCTTGAGTCTCAAAAAAGAGATTAACGTTGTTTTGTTGATGATTTGTTTGGGATTGCTTAGTCGGGCTAAGTTGTTCGCTATGGAGAGGTTAGTTGTGTTTTGGTGTTGCTTGGAGCTTTCGAAGGGAGGTATGGTTGTTCCCGTGTCTTGTTGCTATAGGGTTGTTTTTTCTTTTCTGTCAATACATTGGTTTCTCTTTTGATTTTTTTGGGCGTTGTTATATAAAAAAACTTATTTTAAATACTTATTTATGAAAATGACTCTCGAAAAATAACTCTTAAATTGTCAACATAAGGTGGCCTCGCATTATAGAAAACGCGACATAGGACCCTGCGTTCTACACAAAGCGAGATCCGTTGATCTGGGCTGCCTTTTTAAATTTTAAAATTTAAAATTATCGGATAAGACCTTGTATTTCCTAAATCGCGAGGTCTCTGAAATATTAAAAAGTCACATTAATATATCGCAATAATTACTGTAGGGACCTCACGCTTTGCCCATAGCAAGGTCCCATTAACCGATAAATATTTTACAAGGTTATTATTTAAAATTTAACTTAATTGACTTAATTTTGTCAGTGTAATATATATTATGAAGTATTTGTTAGTGTAACATATATTATAATTATTTTGTAATTATATGAAAATTTTGTATTAGTATTTAAAATTTTGTATTAGTAATTATTTATCTCAATTAAGATGGTGTTGATTTTTTAATTACAGTAAGAAATCAAAATCTGATTCGAATTCTGAAAATAATGATTAAAAAAATAAAAATAATTTGAACTAATTATTTGTTAAGATTCTAATTTTTTGAAATATGATTTTAGTAGATGGAAAATTCTAATTATTTGTAATGATCCTAATTATTTTAAAAGATCCTATAGAATTGTAATTTGACCTAATTATTATTAAATAAGAATCTTTAATAAAAATCTTTGATAAAAATCTTTATTTTCCTTAAATTAAATATCCTACTTATTGTAAAATCTTTGAAATAAAAAACTCATAATGTAAAAGCATTTCATATTTATTAGGATCAAGATATTGTCTAAAAATATATATTATGTTAAAGAAAAAATGGTATTTAAATTTTACTAGAATGTAATATATTGTATTAGTAATTAATTACCCTAATTAAAATATTCTTTATTTTTTAATTACAGTAAGAAATCAAAATTTTATTCGAATTAGAAATTAAAGTATGATATTTAAATTTGGTTAGTATTTAAAAAAATTGTATTAGTAATTAGTTATCCAAATTAAAATAGTGTTGATTTTTTAATTGCAGTAAAACATCAAAATCTAATTCGAATCACCAAATAAGGATTAAAAATAAAAAATCCTAGGAACTCGCTATCTGCAGAAAGTGAGTTCCATTTAAACAGTTGGAATCCGTTCAGACTGATTCGTCGCAGCTTTTCAACGGACTTCGCGTTTTGCAGATAGCGAGGTCCATTGACGTCGCTTCGTATGAGATGAGAGGACTCTTATAAACAGGGTTCATTCTTTCAACTTTTATAATATCAAATTCTCTTTTTCTTGTTCTTCAATTACTATTCTCCCCTCAATTGCTTTTCAATTACTATTTGGCACTCCGATAGCATCATCATCATCAGAAAACATTGCATATAGCTCAAGCTCAAAGCCCCTTAAAAAATTGTAGGTGGGATTCCACCATCAATTCCACATCAGCGTTGTCCACAACGTGAAATAATGAGTACGCTAATGGTTCTAACAATGTCGGCAGTCGAAACTTCAACGATTCCAGCTTTTTCCCATGACCATGTGAAATATGTTTCTTCACTTCATTCACCAACTTCTTATACGATAAGTTGTATGGCAGCAGAAACAATACAGTACTTGAGGACTGAAATACGACGCCGAGAGATGCATCATTGACTATCTGCACATCGTAGTATACCAAAGCTATAATAGTTTATCGTCTCGACATATTATATCAGTTGAACTCTTTACAAATAATTTTTAATAGTCGAGTAAGAAGAAAATGAAGGAAGATGAGTTGCGAGAATATTCGGAGCCAATCGTCCTCTATTTATAGTCTAAACGGACCTCGCTATATGTAGAGTGCGAGGTCCTATTAAGGGAAAATATGGATAAATATGCCAACTTATTCTTAATTTGGCATATTTATCACCGTAATTAAGAAATTAATTAAAACGTTCAAAATGACCTCGTTCTGTCACTTTTTTTTCCTTTTTTATAAAAAAATTATATGATTCTCAAGGATTACGTGAATGCGACAATTAACTTCCGTGATAAACCCGTCAAACATGATTCTTAAGGCATTTTGCCTTTTTATTCATGCCTAAAAAAAGCTTTAGAAGCATTTTTAGGGCCACTTTTACACCGTTTACAATGTCTTTTCTGTGCTAATATCAGTCTCAAATGAAAGATAAGTTCCAA
The DNA here is from genome assembly GCA_019671005.1 of Hibiscus mutabilis. NCBI lineage: Eukaryota > Viridiplantae > Streptophyta > Magnoliopsida > Malvales > Malvaceae > Hibiscus > Hibiscus mutabilis. The sequence continues at coordinate 72,014 of JAGYYJ010000483.1, forward strand.
CACTACACCTCTAACCTAAAATATTACGAAGATTATTCTAATAATAACCCGGGAAAACACCTCCAACATGCCTACCAAGCTATTTCAACTTCTTATTCTTGGACAAAAACTAGCGTTCCAACCATTTTCAATGTATTTTTTATACAGTGTGCAATGACTCGTACGTGTCAATATTAGTCTCAAATGGAAGATAAGTTCTAATACTATGTATCTAAGCTTAAAAATTACTAAAATTATCGGGCTAATAGCACGATAAAATGCATCGAATATGCCTATACATCATTGTTTTTCAGCCTGAATTAAGAGGACATCGCTTTCTGCAACAAGCGAGGTCCACTTTCTTCCTGCCACGATAAATTCAATATCTCGATGACCTCGTGTTTTAGAAAACGCAAGGTCTTATCCGGTAATTTAAAATTTCAAAATTTGAAAAGGTAATCCACGTCAGACGGACCTCGCTCTGTGTAGAATGCGAGGTCTTATGTCGCGTTTTTTGAAACACGAAGTCACCTTGTGTAAACGATTTTTCCTAAATAACATTGAATGGAGGTTATTTTCGTAAATAACTATTAAAAATAGGTTTTTTATATAATAAAGTGTTCATGTTATTGAAAACATGAGAGGCTTGAGATATCGGGTCTTGTTTTGGTGCATGATGTGGCTTTATCTTTGTGTACAGGCGTCCATAGTTGCTTTTTTTGGAGTTTGTGCAATGACTACGTGCGTCAAAGGTGGTTCAAAGTTTTACTGCTTCCTTTTGAAGATGCTTAGGTGGTAAGCGGTCTGGTCTCTTGAGTTTTTTTTTTCTTTTCAGTGTGGTGTTTTTAGCTGGCTTGGCTTGGGTCCTACCGTCTTTTTCTGTATTGTTTGTTAAGTCAGGTGTAATATTCGGTTTTCTAGGTGTTTTTCTAATTTATTGTTTTTTAATAGCGTGGTATTTTTTTTCCGCCAATTAAAATTAATTTTTTTTAATGAGACTCTTAATTCAAGTAACAGCTCTTTTGATTTATTAATGATTTTTTTTTTGCCAAAAACAAGACGACGACGATAATTTGACTTAGCACATCATGTGTTTGAAATGCTAGATAGTGGAGACCAGCAAGATATACCAAATTTATCATCTCCACTAGCTACCATGACCACCAAATCTATCATCTCCACTAGCTACCATGACCCTTTAGGTCACTGCCCCTACATGTTTGCTGATAATTAGGCTTATAGACCAGACCTACCTGCTTTGCTTTGTACTGTTTGTTCCATGCCTGTGTTTGAGGAAAAAAGGCCATGACTTTGATTCATTTTCAACTGTTTCAAGTTTAATGGAACTTGATATGTATCTATTTAAAGTTTTGGAAAACAACTAAGAAAAGTTGGCTGGAAAGCTATTTTCCTGGAAAAAGGTGTTTATGTACTTTGACCGGCAAAGAAAAAAAAAGTCAGGATTTGAGACCGGTAGTAAATTATAAATATTTAAAAGTATGAGGTAAATTTATAAATAAATTAATAAAATGATAAAGGTAAAAAAAATTTATTCGTAAGTGGGGAGGGACATTCATGGGGATCTATTTAAGGACATAGGTCGTATGAGTCACAAGGATATTCCCTCCATTAGCGGATAAAAATCATCTGTCCATTTTTGTTTCAATTTTTATGTTTCAATACTAAAAAAGTACGAAAAGATTAAATTCTAAGCTATAACCTTAAATTTTTTAAATTCTAAATCTTACAACCTAAAAAATATATCATGCCCCAAATTTCTTGAACTCTAACTTTAAACCCCAAACCCTGAATTTTAAACTTAATTTTTAACGCGGGTAATATTTGATATATTCACTTGTATCATTTTGGTCAATATCATTCTAATAACAGAATAATAACTTGTATTTGTTTTATTCTAAGAAGAAAAAAGAGTTATAACGTATCATTTATTCGGCAACCTAAAAGCTTCGACGAAGTTGGAAACAACAGTAATTGGCTATATTTGTATCTATGGTTCCAAGTTCCAAACAACAACAACTCGTTTGTGCCCGAAACCAAGATTAATAGAACTGGAAAAACAAGAAACTTGATGTTGTTTATGGAAACGAACCTAATGTTATAACTTATAAATGTTTCCAATTCCTTGTGCATCTTCAATCCCCACTCTAACACAATCCTTCAGCAGTCCCATCAATTTCTTTGCATCTTGCAAGCTTGCAGGACGCCATGGTAATAAGTAATTCAAGCTCCTCCTACACCACTGGAATTGGAACAGATGAAATGAAACCATTCAGAGAGATCTGTCTTAAATATCCTCCCAAAGTCGTCTCCCCAGGCTTCCCTGCACTGCTTCTTGAAAAAAATAGATATAAAACACTCATGGACTATTCTGCACCGAGGCTTGAATTCCAGATGGCTCTCATCTTTCTTCTCACGCAGACAATTCACAGCCTGCTCAAAAACTTGGGACTACCATTCTTCGTTTCCCAGATTCTTGTAAGTGCATGCGCTCATCCTCTCAAACCGCAACATTTCTTTTTCCCTGAAGGAATTCTGATAACAATTTTTGTTAATGCAGGCAGGGATAATACTCGGTCCTACAGTTTTCCCTAGTCATACTTCCTTGGTTAACATGTCAGAGGAAAGTGTGACAACTTTGGGGACGGCGGGGGGCTTGGGCTTTGTGATCTTTTTATTTTTGAGTGGGGTGAAGACGGACGTCAGCCTAACATTCAAGTCGGGGAAAAAGGCTGTTTACATCGGCCTCCTCACGGTGGTTGTGCCGCTGATATCTTGTCTGATAACGATTAAGATGCGCCACTCGGCCGGAAATTTGTTTACGAACAATACTTTCTTCCTCGCAACATCATATGCCGGGACTTCATTCCCGGTCATACATTGCCTTCTCAGCGAGCTGAAGATCCTGAATTCAGAACTCGGCAGGTTAGGATTATCATCAGCGCTTATAGGTGACATGGTGACACTAGTTCTCACGATGTTTGGCATATGGGTGAATTCAAGGATTCAGCGAGGAAAAATCGAGGTGTTAATTGATATTGGAATGGCCACGCTCTTCATCTTGACCGTCATATTTGTGCTGCGACCACTGATGAAATGGGTGGTGAACCACACGCCTGAGGCTGGCCAGATAAAAGACATATGCTTTTATTTCGTGGTTGTGACATTCATGATGTCACCTAGGGCTGCCCATGTACTTCATTTAAACCCTAAATATGGTGCAATCATTTTTGGTTTGGCTGTCCCGGATGGTCCCCCTTTGGGATCGGCTCTGGTCGAAAAGTTGGACCCTATTACTTCAGGCTTGTTTCTGCCTATATTTACTTCAACATGTGGCATGAGGTTTAACCTAACCGACATTAAACATCCGAACCAGTTTGCAAAGGACCATGCAATTGGAGCCATGGTAACACTTGTCATCAAATTTGGTGTCTCTTTGGTGTTGGCCATGTTTTGCAAGATGCCCATGAGGGATTCTTTAGCACTTGCTTTGATAATGATATCCAAAGGCATCATTGAAATCGGTTCCTACAGCATCATGTATGACAGAAGTGTATGTATCTTTTTCGGTTTATCCATATAATTATTGGCTCACAAAAGGAGATGTCTAAATTCTAATGCTTTACTGGTTTATTCACATGAACAATCGCAGGTTTTATCAGGGGATTTGTTTGGTTACTTGACCGTAATGATTGTTTCGATAGCTAGTGTTGTGCCGGTACTTGTGAAATGGCTTTACGATCCATCTAGGAAGTATTTGTGCTTTCAGAAACGGACCATCATGAATTCCAAGCTCAACCAGGAGCTACGAATGATCGGCTGCGTTCACGTGCCGGGCCATGTCAATTCCATCATCCACCTACTGCACGCCTTCTGTCCGACCAAAGAAAGTCCCATTGCTTTGGATGTCCTTCACCTTGTCAAGCTAAGCGGACGAGCCACACCGCTGTTCATTGCTCATCACAAGCAGATAAAATCAATTTCCGAGAAGTCCTACTCCGAAAATGTAATCGTCGCGTTCAATCAGTTTCAGCGAAAAAGTTGGGAGGCTGTATCGGTGAACGTTTTCACTGCAGTCTCGCCACCAAATTTGATGTACGAGGATACATGTAACCTCGCCATGGACCGTCTCACCACGTTTATAATACTCCCATTTCACCGGAGATGGTACGTAGACGGGAGCATCGAATCAAAAGATCAAACAATACGAAGCCTAAACTTCGACATCCTTGAAAGGGCACCGTGCTCGGTAGGGATCCTTGTCGAAGTACGACGCAACCTGAAAAGCCCCAACAGAGACACATTACCAGCACATAACTCCTCATACTACAACATTGCTGTGATCTTCATGGGGGGACAAGACGATCGGGAGGCTCTAGCATTGGCTAAACGCATTTCCCAACACGAAAGCGTTAGCCTTACCGTGATCCATCTCAAAGCTAAGAGCAGTTTAGGCAACATCCTGGCTGACACTGACCGAATGCTTGATGATGAGATGTTGAGAGATATCAAACGAAGTGTAAACTTAACGTACCTTGAAGAACAAGTAAAAGATGGATCTGAAACTTCAAATTTTCTTCGATCCATTGTGGAAGATTACCAGCTTATCATTGTGGGGAGACGATATAAGAGTAAAGATCCACAGACCTCTGGTCTCGAGGAATGGTGTGAATTTCAAGAACTTGGGATTACTGGAGACTTGCTATCGTCTTTAGATTTTGTTGGCGATTATTCCTTGTTGATTGTCCAACAACAACGGCAATGGGCTGCTTAAGACCCAATGCAGATAATGGAACCTTAATATTTTTGTTTCTCATTCTGAGTAATTAACTGATACTAAAGTAGAGCTTCTCCAATGGTTTTGCTCTGCTATTATGTTTACTATTGTTTTTATTTGTACATAGCAAGCCATCACTGCCATAAGCATCATTAAAAACCTCCCTGAATTTAGGTGGAGGAAAAAGTACTCGTGGTAATTGACAAGCATCGTAATTGTCAAATAAATTATTCTTAATCTCAAATAAAATAGATAAATAAGGTAGTAATAGAGAATAATGGTCGATCCACAGGACTAAGGAGCTTCTGATGTAAAGAGGTTTTGATTCTGACTTTGCTGAGAAAATAAGGAAAATGGGGGGGGGTGATCGAGTGACAAGCATCGTAATTTGTCAAATAAATATTCTTTAATCTCAAAATAAATAAATAAATAACGTAGTAATAGAGAAGAAGGGTCGATCCGCAAGGACTAAGGAGCTTCTGATATCTGGAGGTTTTGATTCTGACTGTTACGAGAAAATGAAGTAAAATGGGGTTTGATCAAGAGAATTAAGTAGAAAATATAAATAAAGAGAATTGAAAAATAAATTTAAAAAAAATAATGGAAGTAAATTTTTAAGAGAAAACTGATTAGATGGAATAGCCTCAAGCTTAACTTAGCCTTAATTCAAATTGATCATCAAAAAAGATATTTTCACCAGATACACGCCGGTTACAGTCTACAAGGCTCAACCCTTGTAACTTACTTTTCACTTTTGTAACCAACAATCCAAAGACATCTGTGAAATTCGGTTCTTACTTGGACTAGCCACAACTATCGTCGCTAGCACCAATGTAGTTAAGTGTTTAGAAAAGCTCGACTCGGATCATGTTGTCTCAATGAGAATCGAATCTGATCTCAATTTCCCTTAGCGAATACGTCGCTAAGTGTGTTCATAAAAAGTCGAATATGCTACAAGCTGATCCTTCCTCCCAACTTTAAATCAGAACAACATTCAAACCAACATGCGCTTTTTGAAATAAAAGTGTAAATATTTTTAAAAGAAAGGCCGATTGTCAATCTAAGTTTTTAGAAAATTGAGAATGTTATCCGAAGATATTAAGTGCTTTTTAATTCTCACAAAATGAATTGAGGCACCGCTTTAAGCCTTTGGCTAATTGGGAAATTAGCTAAGCATGATTATGGTAAAAATCATACTTAGCATTTTAAAAAAATAAATAAAAAACTTGAAAACAATAACGTAAGAAAAGGGAATTTTATATAGCTTCAAAAGCAAGAACAAAACTAAGAATGGGAGATAATTTTCTAGCTTACCCTGATGGGGTATTTATAGTATTCTGAAACCCTAAAACTAACCTAGAAATGATAAAAGATAAATATTCAAATTAAATCCTAAAAACAAAAGATAATTCTAATTTGAAATTTAAAATGGAGCTGATCCGCTCATCCGTCCCTGCTAACTAGACCTTCTAGAAGCCGCTAACTGGATGCCACGTCAGACTTCATGCCCACTAGCCCAGCCTTGATTCCAAAAAATAAAACTGTAGAATTTTATCTTTTAAGTGTAATTTCCAGAATTATAGTCCTGCATAAAAAACGCACAAAAACATCCAAATTGGCAACGTGAACTAATAATTTAAGGCATAATTAAAGATAAAATAGTATTCAAATAAACCACTTATCATCGAGAGAGTAGAGTAGAAAATAAATGTAAAGCGATAAAAGCGAATAAATTTAGAGAAAATGGCGAAAGTAAATTTTGAAAAGAAAATCACTTAAATAGAATAGCCTCAAGCTTCGCTTTGCCTCAATTCCAACTTATCATCGAAGAGGATTTTACTTCGGATACATGCCGGTTACAGTCTACAAGGCTCAACCCTTGTAACTTACTTTTCTCTTCGATAAATCAACAAACCAAAGCCATGATCTTGGAAAATCTTGGAATGTCATCCTTTATCATGTATATCCTAATTAAAATGAAAATGTGTTCTCAAATAAGTATGGCAATCCAAGATATTCAACAAGGCGAAGGACTTCAATGAAAAAATTTCACAAGTTCAACCAAGCATACTATAATCAAAGCAAAAATAAGTAAGGAAAAATTCAACCAATACTCTACCCCCTCACTTAAGTCATATTGCCCCAATACAAAAATTAAAGTATAAGAGAAGGAATAGAGATACTCCCCATGTCTAATGACGGCTACGGTCGCCACGAGAGGAACCCGGGCGAAGATAGGACAAAATCTCGGCAAGGTTGGTCTCGATTGAGTTGAGACAACCGTGCACTTCATGAATCTAGGAATGCACGTCCAGTTGTGGATCATCGTCTGGCACCGATGGTGGTACATTCTTTCGAAGGAAAACACGTGCACTACGAGATGTCATAGGACCTGTTAGAGTATACCCAAACACCAATCATAAGATGATTGTAAATAACATTTGTTTTACCTTGTTTATTCATAAAGAGGTATTGTCATTATTATTTTCAGTTACAATTCTACATGCATAAATAAACTGAATTATAATAAAGTCCTTAGAACAATTATGCCCAAGCACGTCTCCAACGCTTGAATCGCTTGCGTCATACATGATTTCAAAGGGATAATCTCAATTAGGTGGCTGCACTATTGGTGCCAAAATTAGCTCTTCTTTGAGGATGTCGAAGGCTTCTTTGCATTCAACGTCAAAGTCGAAAACATTATATTTTTGTAGCAAATTGCAAAGAGGCTGCTCTATTTTTGAAAAAAAAATAATAAATATGTGATAGAAACCTGCATAAACAAGAAAAAAGTGAACTTCCCTCACAGTTGTAGGGCATGGAAGTGAGCGAATAATATCAGTTTTGGCCTTATCGACCACAATTCCATAAGAAGAAACAATGTGACCAAGAATCAAACCTTTATCGACCATAAAGTGGCAGTTTTCATAATTAAGAACAAGTTTATATTCAAGGCATCGCTTCAACACATTCGTTAAATTGAAGAGACATTCACCAAAGGAATTACCATATACTGTGAAATCGTCATCGAAGACTTTAATCCCCTTCTCTACGTAGTCAGAAAATATAACGAGCATACATCTTTGGAACGTAGCAGGAGTGTTACAAAGGCCGAAGGGCATCCGTCGATAAGTGAAGGTGTCGAAGGGACATGTAAACGTCATTTTTTCTTGGTATTCTGGCGCCACTAGGATCTAAAAAAACCTAAAAATCCATCAAGACAACATTAGTGGGATTTACAAGCTAAATGCTCTATCATTTGGTCAATAAAAGGAAGAGGAAAATGGTCTTTTCTAGTTAGTGAGTTCAACTTCCTATAATCGATGCAAACTCGCCATCCATTTTGGACACGCGTAGGGACTAGTTCACCTCTAAAATTTTCAATCACCGTCGCTTCAGTTTTCTTAGGAACCACATGGACCAGACTTACCCAATTACTGTCGGATATCAGGTAAATGATGTAACATCCCAAAATCGGGCCTAGACAAGATTTGATTTCGATGACCGGAAATTTCAAATTAGAAAGTCAAATTATAGAGTTGACTTTCGACCGAATAGTCAATTATTGAATTATTGAGTCCCCAATTAAGCATTGATATTGTTAAGAATCATATTGTGAACTTTGAAACGTGGGATTAGGAAATTGAGTTCCTTCACTTGAAGGAAATGTCAAATGGAATTGATAGTAAAAGAGAAAAGAAAGGAAGATTTACCCGGTTATTATCAAGCAAGCACCTCACTCTTCATCACTTTATCTTCTCCCAAGCACACACCTCCATTGAAGGTGGAAGCAGGCTTTGATTTCCTTAAGTTTCTTGGTCATAGATTGAAGCTATCTATTGGGTAAGAAGTCTCCATCAATTATTTTATTGATTTCATAGCTAAATCATGTCTAATCTTGAGTTTAAGGATTAAGCTAAACCCTAGAAACTTTTTGGAGATGTTAAGGCTTGTTTATCATCGTTTATTATAGCTATTGAGTTGCTACGATTCCATTATCGATATTAAAAACCTTACAATCTCAATTTTGTGTAGCTCAAGATAACCAAGGTGAAAAATCACCAAATCCCCTCAATTCCACCAAGTTCAAGAACAAGGGAGTCGTTATTCGGGAGCCTTAAAAGCCTCGGAATCATCGGTGAGTGTAGTCAGAGTCAAGGGATTGGCTATGTGCCTTCCCGATTTCATTGATATTGAATTATTGTATTATCATCATTGGCCAAGGTATGTGTGCAATTAAGCCTTGTTGGTGACATCATTGGTAAGCCTTGGTAAGATTAGGTTATAGCTAAAACTACTATAGAAGTCTCTACATGATCATTGTTAAAATGAAAATACCAAAAAGGGAGCATTAAGCATGTTTTGAATTATTGTCATTGGCATTGTATTGTTATTGACATCACATTGGTTAATGTTATTGGTATTGATACTGTTACTGGTAAGTATCGAATCCTTGGATACGAACGGACATGGGATACAATTGGCATGCCATAGAATTCATGAGCTCAATGGTAAGGAGTGGACTATGCTCCTTCAGCTAAGGCTCACATTGATGATGTTGGTAGGATGTGATTGTGTTGGTCCTATTGGTGATGTTGGCGGATATTGACCATTCATTGTTGGCGATGTTGGTTGGGAATTCGCGTATCCATTAAATGTCGATCCAATGAGGAAAATATGTGTACAAGTGTTGCAAGTATTGTTAAATCATGTTTTAAGATGCATTTTTAATTTTTATACTTGCTATGAATTCCATTGATACACATACGAATGTCTTGGACTACCTCACTAGGCCTAATGCATTTCATTTCGATCGGGGCAAATGGTGTTTTTGAAGCAAGTCACAACCTTCTATGTAATGTAATCTAGTCTTTGAACTCCTAGAACGATGGCGTAGGGTTTAGACAAGTTAGTTTGGCACCATTTTGCATGTATGTAATGCCCTCTATGTTAAAGAAGCCTAAATACTCAAAGTGGTATGTTAAGTGTTTTGGTAAGAAGTATCAAAAATGCATTTTTGGCCTAACTAGTGAAAACATGGTAAACAGATTCATTTGATCATGAAATTTTGCATGCCATTAGATTTTAGTGTTTAAAGGTTGCTGGTAAAATTTCATTGCATTTGGACATCATTCGAAGGGTTAAATTGATGAAAAACCAGACAAAATCTGTCATTACAGGGCATGCAAGCTATGTCAGTACGACCTTGCATAATTGGACTTGATAAAACAAGGCGTACCGATACGCATAGGGGGTGTATCGGTACGAAGTTGGACAGTAAGGTCTAAAAAATAAATTGCATCGGTACGGTCTATAGGGGATATCGAAACGATCAACCCTAGTCAACGCGTATCGATACATGGCTAGGTGTATCGATACGGGCCCATTACCTACAAATATTGGAAATGATAATTTGGCTTATCGTACCAATACAACCCTTAGGGTATCGGTACGAAGTTAGTTAATTTTGTTAAAGGACATTGAAACCAATTTTGAGAAGTTTACAAAATGGTCATTAAATCTTGTATAGTCTAATTGAATGGGTAAATGATATCGGAACGACATGAAAATTTGCAGACTCACTGTTATTGTATTAAATTCCATTTTTGTATATTCAATTGCATGAAAGGATCCCTAAATTTCTAAATTTACTAGTTAGTCCCTAAAATTTGTAAAAGTTATAAATTAGTCCTAAATGACGAATTGTTGTTTTGTATTGGATAAATTGGTTAAATGTTTATATTTGATGATATTTGTAAAGCATAATATTGTTTAATTGTCAATCATTGATTGAAATTCATCGCACCAATCACGGTTTCGTTCACAGGTAGCGTTCTCCGACCTGGTTATCTTCCAAGTCGGGTGGAGGATGTTACATTGTGGTATCAGAGCTAGAGTTTAGTTGATTATAGGACTAAACTGGAGTTCGTTGCATGATCATTACTTTGCATACGCTACATAGGAGTTTAATTTGATATATTGTGACTTGCGACTAATCCGATCCTCCTTCCTTTATAGTGTAAAGATGTCTGACTCCGATAAGGCTCACGAAAAAGTTGAGCACATGGTTGGCTCCTTGACCAATGACGAGGAGAAAAGGAGGGAGAATCATCCTAACCTACAAGTACCTTTACAAGAACCAGTAAACACCGAGCTTGTGTTACATGCTGCTCAATTTGAGTGCTACAAGAAAATAACTGAGATGTTCAAACAGTTCATGGCTACTCTCAAGTCCGAGCAGTCAGCACAGTCTTCCGCGGCTGCCACTCCAGTGAACCGAGCCTCTATCGACAAGTTAGCTCAACATCGAGCTACTACTTTCTCGGGTAAGGCCGAGCAAGACCCTAAAGTAGCGGAGTATTGGTTAGATAGCACAATAAGAATATTGACCAAGCAATTATAGTGCTCAAATGAGCATAAGCTCAAGTGTGCTCTAGCCTTGTTGACCGATAAAGCTTTAAGTTGGTGGGAAACCACGACTCTTACCGTTCCCGAGGAAGCTGTAACCTGGAAGTTCTTTCTGAGAGAGTTCAAGAAGAAATATATCAATGATCATTGCCTAGCTGAGAGACAAGATATCTTTCTACATCTGAAACAATGTGGGAGACTGGTGGAACAACACATCCACAACTTCTACAAGTATTGCAAATATGTGGCTAAATACATCAAGAAAGAATAAGAGAAGTGTAGAATGTTCATTGCAGATTTGAGTGATAAACTATGGCATTTGTTTACTGCTCTAGGGATCAAGGATTTCCAGGAGCTGGTGAATCGAACAATCTCCACTGAAGCTACTCAGAGGTTGCACGAGTTTAACAGGTCGAGTCGGTTTGAGAAGAGGTCACAAGATGATTCTCGACCCTCTCTACCATACAAGAAGAGCAAGCAAAAACAATGATACAAGTCATCGTATTAGTCCTTCTGATCAAGTGATTATTCGAAGCCACAAGTTATATCTCAGTCAGCTGCAAGAACTACCTCTGTGGAGAGTATTGGAGGATCTGGACGGGAGCCTCTGTATCCGGTTTGTAACTTCTGGTAGAGAAAGTATCCTTCGGGACAGTTCCGCAAGCAATCAGAGGCGTGGTTCTTCTGTGGAGAACAAGTCTAATGTATTAAAGACTGCCCGATGAATACTAATAAACCTCCTACATCGGTAGTTTTGATGTCCCCTACTTAGTCCTTCAAGGGTAGAGGACAGAGACAAGATGCATCGAAAGTGTCTGGAGAACAAGTCCAAGATGCACCGGTGGTTTAGCGATTAGCCCTTCCTCAAGCCTAATCACCACATACGTGGGATTAGGAAATTGAGTTCCTTCACTTGAAGGAAAGCTCAATTGAAATTGATAGTAAAAGAGAAAAGAAAGAAAGATTTACCCGGTTATTATCAAGCAAGCTCCCCACCCTTCATCACTTCATCTTCTCTCAAGCACATACCTCCATTGAATGTGGAAGCAAGCTTTGATTTTCTTAAGTTTCTTGATCATAGATTGAAGCTATCGATTGGGTAAGAAGTCTCTCTCAATTAGTTTATTGATTTCATACTAAATCATGTCTAATCTTGAGTTTGAGGATTGAGTTAAACCCTAAAAACTCATTAGAGATGTTAAGGCTTGTTTTTCACCGTTTATTATAGCTATTGAGTTGCTACGATTCTGTTATTAATATTAAAAAACTTGCAATCTCAATTTTGTGTAACTCAAGACAACCAAGGTGAAGAATCACCATATCCCCTTAATTCCACCAAGTTCAAGAATAATGAAGTCGTTATCCGGGAGCCTTGAAAGCCTCAGAATCATTGGTGAGTGTAGTCGGAGTCAAGGGATTGGCTAGGTGCCTTCCTGGTTTCATTGATGTTGAATTATTGCATTATCGTCATTGGCCAAGGTATGTGTGCAATTAAGCCTTGTTGGTGACATCATTGGTAAGCCTTGGTAAGCTTAGGTTATAGCTAAAACTACTATAGAAGTATCTACATGATCATTGTTAAAATGAAAATACCAAAAAATGAGCATTGATCATGTTTTGAATTATTGTTATTGACATCACATTGGTTAATGTTATTGCTATTGATACTGTTACTGCTAAGTATCAAATCTTTGGATACGAACAGACATGGGATACAATTAGCATGCCATAGAATTCATGAGCTCAATGGTAAGGAGTGGACTACACTCCTTCAGGTAAGGCTCATATTGGTTATGTTAGTGGGATGCGATTGTGTTGGTCCTATTGGTGATGTTAGTGGATATTGACCATTCATTGTTGGCAATGTTGGTTGGGAATTCGCGTATCCATTACATGTCGATCCAAGGAGGAAAATATGTGTACAAGTGTTGCAAGCATTGTTAAATCATGTTTTAGATGCATTTTTAATTGTTATACTTGCTATGAATTCCATTGATACACATACGAATGTCTTGGACTACCTCTCTAGGCTAAGTAGGCCTAATATATCTCATTTTCATGCATTTTCAGGTTAAAGCTTAGTTGGATCGAGGATCGGGGCAAGGGGCGTTTTTGAAGCAAGTCACAACCTTCTATGTAATGTAATCTAGTCCTTGAACTCCTAGAATGGCGACGTAGGGTTTAGACAAGTTAGTTTGGCAACATTTTGCATGTATGTAATGCCCTCTATGTTAAAGAAACCTAAATGCTCAAAATGGTATGTTAAGTGTTTTGGTAAGAAGTATCAAAAATGCATTTTTGGCTTAACTAGTGAAAACATGGTAAACAAATTCATTTGATCATGAAATTTTGCATGACATTAGATTTTAGTGTTCAAAGGTTACTGGTAAAATTTCATTGCATTTGGACATCATTCGACATGTTAAATTGATGAAAAACTAGACAAAATCTGTCATTACAAGACAGACGTACCGATATGGGTCAAGTTGTACCGGTACGACCTTGCATAATTGGACTTGATAAAACAGGGCATACCAGTACGGATAGGGGGTGTATCGGTATGAAGTTGGACAGTAAGGTCTAAAAAATAAATTGCATCAGTACGGTCTATAGGGGACGGTTAACCCTAGCCAACGCGTATCGATACGGGGCTAGGTGTATCGATACGAGCCCATTACCTACGAATCTGGGAATTGAGAATTTAGCTTAGCGTACCGATACGACCCTTAGGGTATCGGTACAGAGTTAGTTAATTCTGATAAAAGACATTGAAACCAGTTTTGAGAAGTTTATAAAATGGTCACTAAAACTTGTATAGTCTAATTGAATGGGTAAATGATATCGGAACGACATGAAAATTTAAAGACTCGCTGTTATTGTATTAAATTCCATTTTTGTATAGTCAATTGCATGAAAGGACCCCTAAATTTATAGGTTAGTCCCTAAAATTTGTAAAAGTTATAAATTAGTCCTAAATGACGAATTGTTGTTTCACATTGGATAAATCGGTTAAATGTTTCTATTTGGTGATATTTGTAAAGCATAATATTATTTAATTATCGATCATTGATTGAAATTCATCGCACTGATCACGGTTTCGTTCACCGGTAGCGTTCTCTGACCCGGTTGTCCTTTAGGCCGGGTGGGGGATGTTATAAACGACGTTGGCATCAAGGAGCTTTTGAATATCTTTCTTCACCACATCTATCATTGGAGGATTAAGATGCCTCTGACCTTCTCATGATGGTTTTGCGCATTCTTCAATCTTAATTTTATGCATACAAGTCGATGGACTAAGGCATTTGATGTCAGCTATAGTCCATCTGATTGCCTCTTTGTAAGAGCGCAAAACCTTCACTATTCCTCTTCCTCCTCATTTGAAAGTTTACTCGAGAAGATAACCGATAAGCTGGAATCGTCTTCCAAAAATGCATATTTGAGTTGTTTCGGTAATTGCTTTAGTTCAATTTGTGATGCCTGCAAAATGAAAGGTAAGAGTTTAGATTTGGATGGAGTTAAGCGCAAATCAGAATGAACATACATATATATGTAAGTTTTAGTATGAATATATATGTATATGTACATATGTACATATATATACATATACATATACATATACATATATACATACATAGATATACATACATATATATATATATGTAAGTTTTAGTATATATATATGTGTGTAAGTAAGTTTTAGTATGTATATTGTATTTAGATATTCATGTCACACTATTAAGTTTTAAATTTTATTAAACAATTCAATATGCTTAGTATTAACTCATCCAATATAAATTATTTGTGAAGTTAATAAGAATTAACATACTTAAATTCATTTTATTAAAAAAATATTCAAAATTTAAAAGTTTTATTAAATTAATAACTCGTGATTGATGAATTTAAAACAAATTATTTAAAATTTAAATCAATTTGTTAATTATGATCACTAAATTAAAAAATTCACTTTATTAAAAAATTTAATTATAACCATTAAATTAATGGAAAATACTTTTTAGTTTAGGGGGAAAGCTTTTTTTTTTTGAATTGGTAAGGGGGAAGTTTTAAATTCACGAGCAATTACGGGGAAAGTTTCCGGTTTTTTTTGTTTAGGGGTTAATCACTCTTTAGGTCCTTCTTTAATTAAATGCTTAGGGTTTAGGTTTTTTAGGTTTTAGTTTGTTTCTTTTTAGTTCTAACTTTTGGTTTAGTTTCTTTAGATTTCATTCAATTAAGTCATGCTTCATAAATTGATTAATTATTAAGCCTTTTGATTTGCTTTAAATTTGATTTGGTCCTCGTATAAATATTTGATAATTAATTGGCTTTAATAATTTGTGAATTGGACTCTAATTAATAATTTAGTTTTAATTTATTTTCGAATTTGTCTTTTTTATGTTTTGATTTATTTCATTTGTTAGATTTATGAGTTTATGTTTAGGGTTTAGAGGTAAATGTGTTAAGTTAATTGTTTGGGGTTATGGGATTAGTTTAGGGATTATAGGAGTAGGCTTGCACTTTAATTATTAGTAAATAGTGCTTGTAAGATTTAGATATTCATATTTGAGGTTTAGGGGTAAATGTGTTAACTTGATTATCTGGGGTTATGGGAATAGTTTATGGATTAGGGGATTAGGCTTGTACTCTAATTATTAGTGACTGTGAGATTTAGGGGTTAAGGTTTATTGGTATAGTTTAGGGGTATACATATACATACATATATATATATGTAAGTTTTAGTATGTTTTTTTTTAATTTAGTTCAATGTTTTTAATTTTAATTTAATATTTTTGTTCTTTATAGTTTCTAAAACTTTATTTTTATTTTAAATTGACCCATATTTATTTTTTTGCAATTTAGTCTAGTATTTTTAATATGATGATATTTTTATTCATGTTAGTCCATAAAATTTTATTTTTCACCGAAATTTACCCTTATTAATTTTAAATTTTTGCAATTTACTCTAATATTTTAGATATGAATCATTTGATGATTTTTTTGTTCATTCTAGTCCCTAAAACTTTATTTTTAGTCCAAATTGACCCCTATTTATTTTTTGTAATTTATTCCAATGTTTATAATTTCAATTTAATATTTTTGTTCATTATAGTCCTAAAACTTTATTCTTATTCTAAATTGATCCCTATTTATTTTTTGTAATTTACTCCAGTGTTTTTAATATGATGATATTTTTATTCATGTTTTTTTTTATTTTTTTACCAAAATTTACCCTTATTAATATCTAATTTTTGTAATTTACTCCAATATTTTAGATATGAATCATTTGATAATATTTTTTTTCATTATAGTGCCTAATATTTATTTTTAATGTGATTCGTGTTCGTGAAAGGCGTTCAATAATTAGCTCGAAATGAATGACCAACCAAAAGTCTATCTACTATTTGTACCAAACTCAAACTTAATACGAATTCGAAACCCGAATTAACCCGACCTGAAGTTAACCCGAACCCGAATTAACCCGTCAATTAACCGTTTTGACCCGACCCGAAATAAACCCGACCTGAAACTGACCCGCACCAGACCCGAATCGAGTCAAAACAGAAAAACAACCTGAAATGACATGTATCTAATTTGACCCGACCTAAAACCCGTCTGATTACCTGTTTTTACATCCCTACTTGTAAGTGCATGCGCTCATTCTCTCAAACCGCAACATTTCCTTTTTCCCTGAAGGAATTCTGATAACAACATGGTTTGTTAATGCAGGTAGGGATAATACTCGGTCCTACGGTTTTCCCTAATGATTATTCTTTGGTTAAGATATAGGAGGAAAGTGTGGCAACTTTGGGGACGGCGGGGGGCTTCGGCTTTGTGTTCTTTTTGTTTTTAAGTGGCGTGAAGATGGACGTCAGCTTAACATTCAAGTCCGGGAAGAAGGCCGCGTACATCGGTCTCCTCACAATGGTTGTGCCGCTGATATCTTGTTTGATAACGGTTACGGTTCGCCACTCGGCCGGCAATTTGTTTACGAACAAAACTTTCGTCCTCGCAACATCATACGCCGGGACTTCATTCCCGGTCATACATTGCCTTCTCAGCGAGCTGAAGATCCTGAATTCAGAGCTCGGCAGGCTAGGATTATCATCAGCGCTTATAGGTGACATGGTGACACTAGTTCTCACGATGTTTGGCATATAGATGAATTCATGGATTCAACGAGGAGAAATCGAGGTGTTAATTGATATTGGAATTGCCACGCTCTTTATCTTGATCATCGTGTTTGTGCTGCGACCACTGATGAAATGGGTGGTGAGCCACACGCCTGAGACTGGCCAGATAAAAGACGTGTTTTTATTTAGTCGTTTTGGCATTCATGATGTCACCTACGGCTTCCCGTCTACTTAATTTAGACCTTAAATATGGTGCAATCATTTTTGGTTTGGCTGTCCCGGATGGTCCCCCTTTGGGATCTGCTCTGGTCGAAAAGTTGGACCCTATTACTGCGGATCTGTTTCTGCCAATATTTACTACAACATGTGGCATGAGGTTTAATCTAATCGACATTAAACAGGCAAACCAGTTTGCAAAGGACCATGCAATTGGAGCCATGGTAACACTTGTTGTCAAATTTGGAGTCTCTTTGGCGTTGGCCATGTCCTGCAGGATGGCCTTTAGGGATACTTTAGCATTTGCTTTAATAATGATATACGGAGGCATCATCGAGATCGGTTCCTACAGCGTCATGTATGACCGGCAGGTTATATCGGGGGATTTGTTTGGTTACATGACCATAATGATCGTTTCGATAGCAAGCGTTGTGCCAGTACTTGTGAAATGGCTTTACGATCCATCTAGGAAGTATTTATGCTTTCAGAAACGGACCATCATGAATTCCAAGCTCAACCAGGAGCTGCGAATGATCGGCTGCGTTCACGTGCCGGGCCATGTTAATTCCCTCATCCGCCTACTGCACGCCTTCTGTCCGACCAAAGAAAGTCCCATTGCTTTGGATGTCCTTCATCTTGTCAAGCTAAGCAGAAGAGCCACGCCGCTGTTCATTGCTCATCACAAGCAGATAAAATCCATTTCCGACAAGTCCTACTCCAAAAACGTAATTGTCGCGTTCAATCAGTTTCAGCGAAACAGTTGGGAGGCTGTATCGATGAACGTTTTCACCGCAGCCTCGCCACCAAATTTGATGTACGAGGATACATGTAACCTCGCCATGGACCGCCTCACCACGTTTATAATACTCCCATTTCACTGTAGATGGTACGTCGATGGGAGCATCAAATCAGAAGATCAAACCATACAAAGCCTAAACTTCGACATCCTCGAAAAGGCACCGTGCTCGGTAGGGATCCTTGTCGAAGTACGCCACATTAATCTGAAAAGCCCCAACATCAGAGACCATTACCATTACACAACTCCTCATACCACAATATTGGTGTGATCTTCATTGGGGGACCAGACGATCGGGAGGCTCTAGCGTTGGCTAAACGCATTTCCCAAGCCGAAAGCGTTAGCCTTACCGTAATCCATCTCAAAGCTAAGACCAGTTTAGGCAACATCCTAGCCGATACTAACCGAATGCTTGATGAGGCAATGTTGAGAGATATCAAACGAAGTGTAAACTTAACGTACATTGAAGAACAAGTGGAAGATGGACCTGAAACTTCAAATTTTCTTCGATCCGTGGTGGAAGATTACCAGCTTATCATTGTGGGGAGACGATATAACAGTAAAGATCCGCAAACTTTTGGTCTCGAGCAATGGTGTGAATTTCAAGAACTTGGGATTATTGGAGACTTGTTATCATCTTTAGATTTTGTTGGCGATTATTCTTTGTTGATTGTTCAACGACAATGGACTGCTTAAGACCAAATGCAGATAATATTCATTCTAGGTGACTCGGGTTTAAACGTTTAATTTGTAAATATGTATATTGTCAAATGATTAAGAATGTCTAAGAATAGATACTAGTTTAATTAATTTTGATTTTGCACACCTCCTATATTTAAATCTAGAGAGGACGTTAGTGGCCTTACCCCACCCAAAAAAAAAGGTAAAATCCCAATTAGGTTATTTGACAATTGTAAAATTATAAGTTAATACAACAGTAAATTTTAATTTTGGCCTCCTCAGAAATCATAATTCAAATATGGCCTCTATATTCTTTTTTTTTGTTTCCCCCATTTAAAATAAATCAAATTTTAATACTTAAATATCTATTATATGAACAATTTGAATTTGACATGCATAAAAAATAAATAGTTCTCTTAGATTTTGATGACACTATTATTTAATGTGTCAAATGCATGTCACACATGCAATGTCATATACATTGTGTTTAAATTTGTGAACAGTTCTTGTGCTTTTCCAAATTTAAAATTTACTCCCTATAGCTTAATTTTGCATCAATTGAGTTATTACACTACTTTTTATTTGATAATCTTGGATCCTAATTTTTGTTCAATTTTATTGCAAATATTGAATTGAGAGCTAGAAAAGCAAAATAACATTTTTACTCCTCTAATTTATAGTTTCTTTTTATAAATTTACCCTTAATCTGAAAAAAATCATTAATTGAGCAATATAAATTTTATCCACTAATGTTTACAGCTTTTTTAAAGGTCAAAATGATTAAAACGGTAAATGTTTAATGCGGGTCCTTTTTCATTTTTAAAACCTTTAAATTCTGATCAACATGTTCTAAATTTATTTAGGGATAGTTTGATGATCATTTTATATTTTTAGAGATAGTTTAGTGACCATTTTATATTTTTAAAGATAGTTTAGCGATCATTTGTGTACTTTATCCTAGAAGAATTGATTGATTCCATAGTGATATATTGTGAACATTCAATCAAGCTGCAGGTTTTGAAGTTATGGGACTACCAGTTAGATGTTTCTCAAAACTTTCCAAATTGATGATAAAAAAGCTGTTTCCTTTACGAGTAAGAGTTTCCAGTTGGCCCCAGCTGGGACCAGACAATGAGAAGTACGATGATGGCAGTGGCACATTTGTCTTCTAAGGAGCAAAGCTTCATTACCAGGTAGGCCATTCTGATAAAGTGCAGAGCTCCTGAACACAGATTTAGAACACACAATCAATCAACAACGAGGCAACATATGAGATGCTAGAAAAGGACAACTCCTAAGAAAATTATCATTTTCTGTAATAATTTTCTTCATCATCGTTGATTAGATTTATTATTAATTGAACATGGTTGATTAGATTTCTTCGTGACCTCAATTGTTTGACCGAGTAATAATAAAGAAAATTACATTATCTCTTTAATGACAGCAATTAATAGTATTATGATTTTAAACCTAGACCAAGTTATACCCAATTAAACTATAGAGGGGATTAAATATCAAACTTTATTGTTACGAATATACGGAAATGATAATGGTAGTAAACGTTCGGACATAAAAGAGAGAAATTCTAGGTGAAAAATTCTAAACGAAAAAATCACGAGCATACAAAGAGAAATTTACTAATGTTGAAATAACAAAAATACAAGATGATTACGTCTATGCACGGCTTTTAAGGCATAATCAACTTATTTCTAACCTTAATCCTTAACATTTGTTTATAGAGATAATTATTTGATTAATAATAAAACTTGCTTAACAAGAAATCTACTTAAACTAGATTATGTACTTCTTATCAACATCTAACAAAAGAGATATAATCGTATACAAACTAGATATGCGGCACGAAGCCAAATAGAGTATGAGAGCCAACTTTGAATGGATTCATTGTTTGTAGGCCATTAATAGTTTTAAAGCTTTTACAATTATGTCTTTGTCCTCTTAAAAAAATTAGTTTATTATTTTCTAAGACCCTCTAAGTTAAAATTAATGAAATTTAACTTTGACCCCTCATTTTTTTTCTAGTTTAATTACTTTTTAAGACCCTTCAATTTTAAAATGAGTGAAATTAAATATGAATTTCCTTACTTTTTATGATTTTGGTTATTTTTTAGAACCCTATTAATTTCAACGTTAATTAAATTGTCCCCTCATAGTTTAATCCTGACTCTGTCCATGGTTTCGTTCCCGCAAGTATTGACATCCACCACATACCCCTCCTCCCTCACTTTTTCTCCCAATTTTGCTTGTTCATCAAGCAGGCCGCAGTGCAAATTTTTCGAGTCGAATCAAAATAGAATTTTGGTCACAAACTCTAACATTCATCTTAGTAGGACTAAAAAAAAATTAGACCAAACAAAGCAAGTGAGCACATTTACTGCTTTTGCAATAAGATCCTCTCTGATGACCCTACTGTTGGAAAAATATCTATATGGTAGGGGACTTGGAGTTATCAATGATGTCCCTGGACCAAAGACCATGATGCCACTCACATTCACCATTCAAAGCTTTGATTCAAATCAATGAACTGATATAATTGCATAAGTTTGAAACGTATCGGTTTAGTTTAGATCGAATTTCGAAACTAGTACTCGATAATCTCGACTCCAAACGAAACGAAAA
This sequence comes from Hibiscus mutabilis, assembly GCA_019671005.1. Taxonomy (NCBI): domain Eukaryota; kingdom Viridiplantae; phylum Streptophyta; class Magnoliopsida; order Malvales; family Malvaceae; genus Hibiscus; species Hibiscus mutabilis. Next base: position 93,654 of record JAGYYJ010000483.1, read on the forward strand.
TGACTACTCGATGAAGAACTGTTACAAAAGTTGAGCAAATCTTAAATGTCTCTGAGCAATGTTCAATGAAATGGGACCTAGAGAGTAGAGACATTGCAAGTTCGCAATGACCATGCTAGTTCCTACGTAGGGGAAACATCTCTGCAAAACTTTTAAGTCTAAGTTCAATGCTTCAAGTACATGATGAGAATGAATCATCAACATCAACTTAAGCCCTGCGATGTCTTTGATGTCGAAAACACTTTGATTCGAAACAAAGGTGTCGAAAAACCCATATTTCGAACATGATTTCACACGTTATATACATTGCATATTTTCGAGATTGTTTGTAAAGGTTCGACAGAATGCTTTGTATCAGACAAAACAATACCACATGGAACTTTGACAAAGCTACCCGACTATATATAGGTTTAGGTACCAAAGGTTCCATTTTAACTCGAGTTATGTGTATACAATTAGTGGGGCTAGCTCGGGCCAAGAAAATGATCGACGGAAGCCTTTCGTCGAGAATTCGGAATCTGTTCGGGACGAAAATTGTTCCGAAAGGCCACATTGCGGTATATGTAGGAGAAACCAGCAGGAAGCGGTTCATGATTCCTATCTCTTACTTGAACCATCCTCTATTTGAAGGACTGTTGAATCTGGCCGAGGAAGAATTCGGATTCGACCATCCGATGGGCGGTCTCACGATTCCATGCAGTGAAGAATATTTCATCAGTCTTTCAACACTGTTGAAATTTTCATAGATTGTAGCCATAAGTTATGTAACTGTTGTATTTTGTTTTAGCACACTTGCAACAAAACATGTTATTTTTTCTGTTATCACACAATAAAGAAAACAAATGTGTGTATATATACACATATGGTGTTTCAATATTTTCAAAAAACAGAACACAGAGCATTTGAACTATTCTTCAGAATTTGCAAAGCATTCATTCTCTGCAGTAACAGAGTACTTTGCTCGAATCGAAGCCGATGTTATAAATTTCATCCCACTATTTTACAAAAACCGAGAAATTAATCTCTAATTTTGGACCCTTAAAACTCATTTACAGATCTCAGTACTAGAAAAACCAAATGAAAAACCTCATTACGAGTAGGGAGCTTGATGAATTCATCTTCGGTGGATGGAACAACGAGACCACCGAATGGATGATCATCGAAACCAAACTCCTCTTTGGCTTGATTCAACAAGGACTAGTACAAAGGGTGATTCAAGTAAGATAACGGGACCACGGATCTCTTGTTATTCTCTTCATCTCCGTCGTAAACAGCGAGTGCCTCGATGTTCGGTAAGAGCATTGGTGCTTAGAATGTGACCATCTTCGGATGGTTTGCTTAGCCTGAACCCTGAAGCATCATCGCAGGCAAACAAATCCCCATTCTCTTATACATATACATATATATAGCATAGGGGATACAAATTACAAACAAACCATTTTGTCACTTTGCATATGCATGAAAAATATCAACTTGTACTTGATGTTTTTGTGGTAGGAATAGGATGTTGTATAATACCAAAACTTGGGGTTTAAAAGGGACCCGCAAAGCTACTAATCCGCCCACTGGTTTTCACGTCCATGGCTGGTGTTTTGTTTGTTGCATGTTCCTTGTGTCAGTGACTCAGTTATGTTAGTTTGGGATTTCTTACATCGATATTCACGGATGTTTTATATATAATGTTTGCCTTTGAACTTGGCCTGTTATTGTTCTTTGAATTGCGGTCCGTATATAACTGTTGCATACATTGCATGAAGATAATAAGGGTTTTAAGTCTTAATGTTCAAAAAAATATAAGACACTTTAGGGACGAAATCTGAAATTAAGATTAGAGAGATAAAATATAATTAACTACAAAAATGAGTGAAAGTCTAAAAATATTAAAAATTAAAGATCTAAAAAAATAAAGTTTTTCGTTGCATTTTTTAGTATAAAAAATTGGGGAGGCCACAGCCCCCTAAGCCATAGGGTGGCTTCGTCCCTGGATGAGATCACTCATCAACTACGCATGTAATGTGATGGTAAATAACCACCGTTTTAATATTGATTTACATTAGAATTTAAGTTTGATTTGGGATAGCTTCTTCTTCTTTTCCAGGAAGAGACGGAATTAGATATCAAACCCAGGAAAAGCAAAGTATAATTAGAAATAAAAAAATAAAGATAAAATTTAAATAAATTAAAATTGAGGGTCTAAATAGTACATATCCCAATTAATATTAATAATATTTCTATATATTTTAATAAAAAAATTGAGGGCAACTGCCCCTCACCTATAACATACCTCGGCCATCTAGGATGAACGCAGAACTTTAAATTAAGATGTGAACTTATAAAATTTCAAAATTAACGAACTTATAAAATTTTAAGGGTCGATAATAAATTTTCAATAAAAATATATAAAAATTTTCTTAAAATTTTCAAATCACATAAAAATTCCAAATTTTTAGAGGGACGATTGTTCCTTTTAGCCCATCTAGGTCTATCCTTGTCGGTTATTGAGCTTTCTCTTTTAAGAAAAATTAATTATTCTGCGGGGGGCATTTGGTCTTTTCTCATATTATGCTTCTTTAAAATGTGAAAGAAATAGTCGATAATAATAATAATAATAATATATATACTTTAAATAAAGCAACGTCGCAGACTTGCAGTATTTTTTGATAAATGAAGATTGAAATTTTATTATTAGAAATTTTATTATTAGGTGTTTTATTGAAAAAATTAAATTTAGTTGAGAAAAAAAGTACACCTAATAATAATTATAAAAACACACAAATAACCTTATTATTACAAGTTAGTATTATCCTAAAATTATAAAAGACGCTAAATCATCATGTAACAAAAAAATTATATTCGTAAGTGCAAGAAACATCGGCATATCAAAATTAGCTTTCCCAAAAAGAATATCATAATTAACCTGATCCAACTTAGCCAATCCATCAGCCACTATATTAGCTGACCTACGTACATAGCGAAAGTGAACCTCCCAAACCCTATTCAACAACTCCGCGGTAACATGCACAAGGAGTGGTGAACCCCCACGACGATCCCTCCTTTGTAACATTCGAGAAACTTCTAAGTTGTGCACTTCGAGAATAACCCGAAGTTCACCCCTTTTTCAAGCAAACTTCAGACCCTCAACCACTCCTCATAACTTAGCCTCCAACACCGAACAGAAACCCACAAACTTAGTGTAACTGAGAATCCATTCCCCAACACTATTACGCACAACCCCATGCAGTATTTTATTGTAATAAAAAATATAATTATTTGGGATGATGACCGTAGTTTTAGGATTTAGAGATTTAATATAGGAGTTTAGGTGTAGGATTTTAGAATTTAGAGTTTAAGGAAGTCTAGGGTATTAAGAGCATGAACCGTCGGATATTGAGGGAGTGGTAGTATTTCTAGGAAATTTGAGGGTCCGCTCTAGAAAATATTTTTTATTTTTGTTTTCTATTTTCGTTGTTAGAAAATAATTTTATTTTCGGTTTTTAAAAAATAAAAAACACATTTGATTAATAAAAATGAATTTATTTTCAAAAAAATGAAAATGGTAAAAATTGTGTTCTGCATCTAATTTTTTTAAAATAAAAATAAACAAATGATTGAATTAAAATATTATTATTAGGAAAATGTTAATAAAAATAAAATATGTTTAAATAAATCAAAATTTTAAAATTGGTATTAGAATTATTCGAACTCGGACTAAATAAAATTAAAATTACAAAATTATTGTTTTCATCTTTTCCATTTTTTGAAACATTTTCAATAAAAATAATAAAAACATCTTATTTATATTTTCAAATTTTCACTCATTTTTATTTTCATTTTCTAGATATCATTTCTTAATCTTACAACCAAATGCATTTCTTTTAACATTTTCTGTTTTTCAAGTAAATGAATGTTAAGTATGGCTCATATATAAGAGTAACCTGGTACAATAAATTTGGAATAATCTCGTACATGATGAGATTTGAACACAGGAAATTTGTTCTTTTCATTGATGATCATGTACAAAATCATTTCAGCTATAAGCAGACGGACACAAATTGTTTGTTGCAAATTTCATCATTTACATTAATTAGTTGTCTATCAATACAAAAAAAAGCTCATTTACAAATACGAGTACTCAGGATTTAAATCGCGGTCGTATTTTCGGTAGCGGCGTTTTATCGCGGTTGCAGACAATAGCGGATGAATTACAATTATTGTGGGCTGTTATTTTTCACAATAACAGTTTTGAACGGCGGCGTTACCGCTATATAGAGGCCGCTATTGCGTTCCGCTATTTCAATCCCTGGTTACAATGGAAGATCAAACTAGAAAAAAAATGAAAAGCTCCATTAGCCCATCGACTCATGCATGGTTTATACGGGAAGTGAGCTTGATGAATTCAGCTTCAGTGCAAGGAACAATGAGACCACGCACCGGATGATGATCGAACCCGAACTCTTCCTCGGCTCGATTCAACAAGTTCTGGAACAAAGGGTGCTTCAAGTAAGATATCGGGACCACGAATCTCTTGTTCTTCTCTTCGTCTCCGACATAAACAGAAAAACGACCTTTCTGGACATTCACTTCACTCGATGTTTGGTAGGAGGAGCATTGGTACTTCTTAGAGTGTGACCATCTTAGCATAGTTTTCTTTGCTTGAAGCATCATTGCAGGCAAACGAATCCCCATTCTCTTTGGGAAAGAAAGATGTTTTTATAGTGAGTTAATTTTCTTACATTTCTGGTCTTGGTCCCTTGGGTGTATATATAGGGGGAGACATCAGACACATTACAAACATATCATTCTGTCACTTCCCATGCATGAAATCATCAACATGTACTCTTGTCTTTGGGGTAGGATATTGTATAATATCAAAATCTGGGGTCCAAAATGGGACACGCAAAGCTACTGATAATAGCAGATCCATCCGCCCACGGTTTTCACATAACCATGTCTGATGTTTCATTTGTTGCATGTTTCATCAAGATTCATGGGGTGTTTTTTTTTTTCCTTTCTATTTTCTCTTACAGAGAATGAGCCTCTTCTTGTTCTTTGAACTGCGGTCCGTATATACCAGTTGCATGCATTGCATGCTCAGGGTTTTTAACTTTACGCAGCCTTTTCTCACTCTATTCCAATAATAATATTTCACCCAATGCATGTGATAGTGAAATTGGTGCCCAATATACGGAGGACTGTTGGAATAAAAATTATGTACTATTTTTTATGTCCAGTACTAAAAATATTAAAAAATTGAATTTTAAACTTTAATTTTAAATCCTAAACTTTATATCTTATACCCTAAAAAATATACCCTATCCTAAATTTTTTAAACCTTAAACTCTAAATCCTAAACTTTATATCTTATACCCTAAAAAATATACCCTATCCTAAATTTTTTAAACCTTAAACTCTAAATTTTAAACTCTTATATCTTTTTCATTCCTACAAACAACGTTGTTGAAACTCAGATCACGAGGTAAAATAAATCATCTTATACCACTGAAATCTCACCTTGAACTTGTTTAAGTTTTTTCTATCGTATACTACGATATTCATATCAGTTTCTTATTTCTTGTGGACAACACAACTTATACTTGAATCACCATAAGGGAATAAATCATCATATGCAGGAAATAAGAAATAGTGATTGTGAACGTGTATCCAAATCTAACGTGATAGCCCAAAGCAGGGAAGATCAGCGTGATAATCAAATAAGCGTCATCTTGATCAGTCAAGGCGAGGTTAGATTCAACCCTGAGAAAAAATAAAATAAAAAGAACGGTCAAGCGATTGTCAATGAAGACTGAAAATGTGCGACAAGGTAGAGAAAAACATGTCACAAATAAAAAAACTAAAAATATATATAAAAAATAATAATGAAATATAATAAAACAAAGGAAAAGGAGATCATCGACGGTCAGCAATTAACATAATACTAGTCGTCGACCAAACAAAATTGAAAAAAAAGAGTTACAATAATTGAAAATTCAGTTATTTTAATTTAATTAATTATGTACGTAAATATGTCAACAATTAATGTACAATGGTTGGTTATTAGTTCTGAACATAATTATTTGAAATTGTTTAGATACTTAAATTTTAGTAATGTCTAATGATGTTTTTTTTCAAAATTTTTAAAAAATAGTACTTAATTTTTTTATATCTTTTGACTCTTGAACTTCTATTTTTTACAAAATTGAATCAGTTAATGGAAAAAAGTAATAGATTTTAATAATTTTATACTTTTTACACATTTTTTTGAGTTTTATTATATTTAATAATTTAAATATATTTTTACCTTTTTAAATATTTTAATATTTTATAAATTTTACGAAAAGAAAACAAATGAACTCGTTTTTCACCAGTTCAATTTGATAAAAAAATTCAATGGTAAAAAAATTAAAGGCTAAAGTGTTTTTTATGGCAAAAAGTATCATTAGATCATCAAATAAAATGCTTTTAAAATTGTTTCATTTAATATATTAAAATATAATTAAATTGTTCACATTCTCAACGATATAAATAAAAAATTTGACCCATAGAATGAATGAAAATATGAAAAATTCTTTTGACCCGTAATTATTTTGGTCAATAAGGTCAGCTACTAAAAAATTCTAACTAGAACGAAGAAAATTCCAAAATTTAACATGAATTTTTTCATTTACCCAAAACCTCATAATAGAATTCATGATCATTTGCTTTGTATTAGAAAAAAAATCCTTATGTTACTTTTCGATATTTTTTTCATGTTTCAACACTTAAAAATTAAATATTTATCTCTAATCTTAAATTCTAAATCTTAAACCATAAACTTTAAATTCTAAAAATACACCATAAATCTTAACTTTAAACTTTAAGCATTAATCTTAAACTTAATTTTTTAATATAAAACATATAAAAGTGCAATAAAAGACAAAAAAAAATTATATTCCTTTATATTAGTCAGCTAAAAGTCATGACGGCTCCCTATTTAATTACATAATTAACCTCGATTGAGCTTTAGTTTAACTAATGACATTACGGCTAAAAAATATGAATTTGAGTATACTTAGACATGCAATATATTCCGACGTGGTTTTTGAAATTCAAACACAAGTTTTCCACTTTTGGATAGAGTAGTATCGCTTAAGCGGGTCTCAAGTTTAAAGTTTTGTGTATGTAGAAAATTTTCGTTGAGAGACTTACACACCAAAATTAAGTATGCGGCGTAGATCAATCTGAATTAATTAGGATAAAACCTTAAAAATCAGGAGAGCAACTCAAAAAAATATCTCAATCATGTTAAGTAAATTAGACAGTGGCATTTGGCACTACCAATAACGACACATGAAATACCAAAAAACGTCAAGATCTTCTATTCTGCAGTGGATTTTCCGAAGCACGGCACTCTGTTTTGTAAAACAAAAGACTAACCAACTTAAAAGAGTGAGGCTGTTTGATTGGACCTAAGGGGCTGCTGATAGGGCCATGAACGAACCAAATGTTCAGTAAATTATTTGTGAATTGTTCGGTTTGATACTCGTTTATTTATTAAACGAATAAATATGAATAAAATTTTTTGTTCGTTTAATTAAATGAACAAACACGAATAAAAGACTCGTTCGTTTATACCTTCTTTCGTATTTGTTCGATTCGTTAACGGGCTAGCTGCTGGTCCCTCCTACTTGATAAATTTTGTAGATAGATATGATCAAGTTCGGTAATATATAGCTCCAAAACATGGTTGAATTGGATTGAGCAAAGCCGTGTGAATTCATTACTGCAGTGGGGTCGTCTATGAAACTCACACCACATCCGCCGCTACAATGACAACAGCACCCCAATTTGGGTCTTTTCCCAAACAGAAAACTACGCCACTTGCATTGCATGTCTCCCTAAGGTAAAAAAGTATGCTATACCTAACTACATTTAACTCGGACTCGATACGACATAACATTTTTGAGTAATAAAATATCGTATAATACAAACATGTTACTTTTATTTGATATAATAATATTTTTATTCTTCAAAATATATATTTTATTAGTTTTGTCTTTATTTGAAATAATTCAATAAATTCAATTCAATGGTGATGAAACTTTTAAATATTAAGAGTTAAATTTATTGAATTATTTTGAATTAAATCAAATTAATAGATTTTTATAAATTTTGGGAGTAAAAATATTATTATACCATACCACATTAGAAGAAAAATTATGTTTGTAAAAATATATTAATTGACTTTTTCGTAAGTAGAGTAACATGTTTGTTATTAAATTCATAGTTAAGTTACCTCGGATGTAGTTTACCCTAAAAATTAATAATAAGAATATATTGTATTTTTTTTCTAGATTCAGTGCATAGATATTTACACTTTGTAAATGAATAAATCTCAGTATAAACTGTAATTTTACTGTCTCGTTCCCGTTTCGTATCCTATCCAAACCACTATAAATACAAACACATTATCTCCTTTGTTTTTCAGTTTCTCTTTCTTCAAAAAGAGCACACTAGACGACAGAAATGGGTGTTCGTATAACGTCGGTGATATCCAGCGCCAAGCAAATCCTCAAGCTTCAGTCTCTTATTACAAGAGAGAAACCTGATGTTCCAAAAGGACACATCGCAGTTTATGTTGGGGAGACACAGAGGAAAAGGTTTGTGGTTCCCATCACAGTGTTGAACCATCCCTCGTTCGTATGCTTGCTGAAGCGAGCCGAGGAAGAGTTCGGGTTCAATCATCCGATGGGCGGTTTAACGATTCCGTGCAGAGAAGATGCCTTTGTAAATCTCACTTCCGGGTTGCAGTAAGACGTGGCCAATCCCTCGCAATTTTGTTCTTTTTTTTTCTCTTTAATAAAAGTTGTAAAGTAATCGACTGAATCACACTTTTTTTATTTGAACTCTTCTCTTCTATTTTCGAACCATGCCATAAAAGTCAGTTCGGTTCAATTCCGACGACGATATCATTTCCGATAAATTTTCGACCAAAGTCTGGGTATGATCGTAGATATTTCACTGCTTCCGTTGACGGACACGATATCTAAAAAATGGGTCGGACGGATCTGACCCTTCAAAACACATCATCCACATATATCGACGATTCATCGGGGTTTAAACAATCAAACCAAAACTCTTGAAAAAGTAACTGTAAAAGGTAATTTTATGTATTTTCGAAGAAAAAAAATCCAAATCAAATATTATAAAATTACGAATGTATTAACAATTAGTTGATTTAATGGGACGAGACATTAGATTCAAAAATTCGAATTCTGACTTTATAAATTGAATAAATTGGGATGGAATGAACATCTCATAATAGATTTTTAGAGTATTTAATCCAAATTAGTCACTCAATGAATTGAATATAGAAAATTATGAATTGTATAAATTGGGATGGAAGGAACGCCCCATAATAAATTTTTAGAGTTTTTAATCCGAATTATTCACTCAATGAGTTGGATATAAATGATTATAAAATAAATTACGAGTATCATTATATTAAGGAGAAGAAATGATTACGAACAAGAAATATACCCCAAAAATGCCTCCTAATCCAAATTGAATGATGTTCGTGGTTTTGAAATCTAGTCCTACTTTAATTTCAGAAACCTGATATCTTTACTCTAATAAGGCTTGTATTCGTGTCTTATCAATAAAAATAATTTCTTTTCTTTTAAAAAAAATATATATTTACTCTTTTGGTTTGATAAATAAAATTCAATTGATAATATTGTGTGTGTATGTGTGTGTGATATTTTTAAAATAAAAAAAAATTGTCCACATGACAAATATCTTTACGACTAATCCTTAAATTAGAATCCAAATTGGTCACCCCTTTTCATGTCCTTATCTATGCTTTCACTTTAAAAAATATATATTTAAGGTTTGAGGTTACGGTTTAGAATTAAAGTTCAGGGAAATAAGGGTAGAATTATTTTATAGGGTTATGGTTGTATTTTTAGAATTTAGGGTTTAATGTTTAAGATTTAAAATTTATGATTAGAGCTTAGAATTTAAGTTCTTTTTAGTACTGTGGTATAAAAAGGGACACCAAGAAGGCAGGGGGATTTTTGTTCCATAAATTGTAAGCTTCTTCTACTGCTGTTATCAATTGAATCTCAACTATTAAATCAAAACAGTAAAAAAGGTAAATTCACAGCTAAGAGTAGAGGGATTAAATATCAAATATTAGAGAAATCAGAGACCGGGAACATTGTTAGACCATCATCCATATTATGTTAGCCAAACTTTCATGACGTATATGATGAGATTATGGAGATAGCAACGGGGGGGGGGGGATTCACATGAACATTGTTTTTAGTTTATTACAAAACACATCGTCACATGAATATGCTGCAACATTGACCCCCCGAAAGGGGGCTTGTCCTAAAGAGAAGGACATAGTCGATTCAATTGGGCAATCCGCACGTGAGTCTTTGAACTGCCTATAAATAAGCCTTCAAACTACAAGGTACTTCCATCAACCTCCAAAAATTAATACGGTTTCTTCTTAATTCGATTCGAGTTCAAAAATGGGTATCCATTTACCTCGGGTGATTCTTCATGCCAAGCAAGTTCTCAAGTTGCAGTCAAGGCACCACCATACGGGTGTGCCGAAAGGCCACGTTGCGGTTTATGTTGGGAAAATCCAGAAGACGAGATTTGTCGTTCCAATTTCGTACTTGAATCATCCTTCTTTTCTTGATTTGCTCGACCGGACCGAGGAAGAGTTCGGGTTCAATCACCCGATGGGCGGTCTTACGATTCCGTGCTACTAACATGTCTTTATCGATCTGGCTTCTCAGTTGCATGTCTGCTGAAATATGAAAGCATAGTTGATCGGCTTAGCCTGCAGATATTAGAAATTTAGTTAATTAGATTCCTTTGTTCCTTTGTGGAATGTAAGAAATGTAAATGTAGATAGCTATAGACAACTATCGTAGATGTTGTCAAATGATAATTGAATTTCTTTGTTTTTGAACATCAACATTTGATATTAATTTTTGTTATTAACAACTTTTTTTTAAAAAGATAAGCTTCGTTTTTTTTAATTTTTTTACGTTTAACGATCATATAAACTCTGATTATATCTGAAGTTAACTCGAACTGAACTCTTCGATGATGAACTATTTTCTATATTCACAAGATTTTGGATATGAAATATTAATTAAGAAACATCAAATTTCTTATCACTCAACTTAACAAACATTGATAGTATTAGAGGTAAGCATTCGGTCTAGTCGAGTCGAGTAAAAATTTTCAAGTTAGTCAAGGTGGTGAATCTTACTCTATGACTTAAACTTTATTTGAAATTTTTCTAGTTGAGTTGTTCGAGTTTTTGTTCAGATGTTACTGTAAATATTTATAATGTCATGATACTAATTGGTTCTAATTTAAATTACTTTCTATAACCATATATGATATACACATATTTCTTTATATTTTTTCATATGTGGTATACATATATCAAGCAGAGTTGAGAAACTCAACTCGAACCTGAAAACCAATCTACTAATTATTAAAACTTTTAAATTATTCAAGTCATATTTTATATCTCATATTTTATTTACTTTTTTTAAATTGAGATGATTTTATAACATTCCCATTCAATTTAAATCTAGTAGAGATTTTTATATATTATCCGCAAATCAGGTACTCACCTTATGGGTCTTAGTTGGGCCAAAACAATACGTTAACGGACCTCTAGGAACTATCGCACGCCCTTTTAAGGCTTTAAGCATGCATTAAACTGATTCTTTCGTAGAGTAGTTTTAGGGCGAGGTACTTTTATAATATGGTTAAAATAAATTTATATAAATTTTTATTTAGTTAGTAAAAATTTGTATAACGAATTTAGATTATAATATAATAATTTATATAGTTACACAAATTTTTACCTAAGTTAAAATTTACACAAATTATTATCCAATTTGTAAGAATTTGTGTAATTGTTAATAAGAATTTCAGCTTACCCAGTCCTACATAAATTCTTATCATTTTTTGTAAAAATTTAGACAATTTTTGTAGACTTTCCCTTTTTTTCATGTCCTTAAAATTAGAGGAATTACATTTTTAACTCCAATTTTAAAATCATAAATTATTATTAACCAATTTGTTTAGTGGGATGAGGCGCTAAATTTTTTAAGTATGGTTAAGAATTTAAATCTTAATGTTGTGAATAAAAAAATTGAGTGTAAAATAACATCCTATAATAAATTTATGCAAAACCCAATTTGAAGGAAATCATTTGTTAAACCAAAAGAAATCGTAAATTGGTATCTTAACGATAAAATTTCGATCCTTCATTTTATTATTATTTACATTTAACTCTTTCTCCTTATATTTCGTCTTAATTTTATTGGCAGGACGAGCCCACATATATATTGGGAGGGACTCTTGCCACCCACGCAGCAATATTTTTTATCTTTATTTTTTATATTGTTATTTAAAGAAAAATTAATTATGAATTTACTCCTCTTTCAACATTTTTCCTTCACGAGGATTTTTTTAATGAAATTATGTCTAGTGTCCAATCACATTCAAATACATGTGTTGGAGACTTTTCTTGATTTAACCGATTACTTTTTGGATTTATACTTGTATTAAGGTTTAATAGTCAAAAAGGTTCTCAATCTATACTTTTTTTTTTCTATTTTGGTGCCTAATTTTTTTTTGTCTATTTTGGTGTCTAACGTTTTATTCCGTAACTTAGATTAGGTTTTTTCATCGACGACCGTTAAAAATTTTCCATTAACCAATTATAATATGACACGTGACTTATTTTATATATTTATTTAATTTCTAAATTACTTAAAAATTATATACTTCTTAAAAAAGCTCAAAGTTTTAATTTCTTTCAAACTAACCCTCAAATCATATTTCCCTCACCGTCCTGCATCCCCACACGTCGATGATTCACCGTTCATCACTCAAGCGTCGAGTACCTCACCGTTCAACATCCCTCACCCTCTAGCCGTCGATTCGAAGCCTAATCGGTCTTTTTTCTTTATTTTTGGATGCTCGTCAATGGAGAAATCGGCGGTTCATTCGCCGATTTTCGACGATAGAATCATGGGGCTTTCGGTCGTGGGGGGGCGACGAAGGAAAGAGTGGCCGGTGGTGGGAGGGGAGGAATTTAGGGATCTAGAGTTTGGATTTGGGAGTTCTAGATAAATTAAAGATTTTGGGGGTTTTTTAAAATTAAAGATTTTTTTAATTTTTAAAAAGATAAAAATTAAAGAAAATACCAAAATATGCTGCTTGTTGCGTTTTTATTGGTTAACGGAAATTTTTAAGGGCCGTTGACGGAAAATTCCAATCTAAGTTACGGAATGAAACGTTAGGAACCAAAATGGACCAAAAAACGTTAGGCACCAAACTGGAAAAAAGGGCATAAGTTGAGCACCTTTTTTACTATTAAGCCCTTGTATTAAACTAATTCAGCGGCGGATCCGATGTATTTCATGGTAAGTGTTGACCCTAAAATTTGATTTTTTTTTTCTATTAGACAGTTGGGTCTATATCCGATGTGGGAGTTAGAGCATTTAGATAACTAGCTTACGCTCTAACCCGAGTAGCGTGGGACACGTGGAATCCCGTATGAATCAACAATATAAATTATAATGAATAGCTTATTAAAGATGTCCATATGTATGTCTACCCTCAAAAATAATATAATTCTTCTTCCCACGTAATCCTTATAAAACACTATAACCTAATCTAAAACTCTACTAAATCATCCTCCAAAACCTAAACTAAAACTCTACTAATTCTAATTTAAGAAGTGAATTTGTTGGTAACACCTCTCTCATCACTCTTAACTCGTGTTTAACTCACTGGACTCGCAACAAAAAACAATCTTTCAATATCACAAGACTCACAAGAAAACCACTGGCTTCTGATCCAAAAAGAAAGAGAAAAAGGCCAAAAAAAATTGAATGGAGACAAGCACATCAACAGCAGGAAGCCCTTCTAAAGAAGAAAAATGAACAGAATCGACATGGTTCGGATATAACGAAGTTGGTTGAGAACGAGTAGGTGTTCACATAAGCGCATTACCTGTTGGATGTATGTGCTTTGCTATTGGATAGGTTCATTGTGGTATTAGGTACGGCTGCGGGTTTGAAGAGAGACCCTATGTTGGATAAATGTTACTGCAAAACAACACCGTTAACAATGATTGGAAAAAATAAAGTAGGTAAACGACTGAAAACTCGTAACCGTGTCATGGTGGAACCACTACCTTAGAAACAAATTCGTCCTGATGTTTGTAATCGCTGCAACAAGCGGATTGTCTCCCGAAATTATCACGGTCGCTCCGAAAATCGTACACCTGAAACCGGAGTGAATTGCGATGGTATTTCTCCTCTGATCACTGGAGATAGGAATAAGCTAGGAGAGCTTTTGAGAGAATATTTTCTGAGTGAATTGGATGTATTGAGAAGCCAACTTGCTTCTCTATTTATAGGATGCATGCAGGGGTAAATTCGTCTAATAAAAATCAGATTAAATTATAATTTTATTATCCGAATTAAACACTTGTAACTGCTATCATTATAATACAAAACTGCTGAAAATTAAACAAATGAATCTGACTCTTAAAGCGTCCAGATGCAATGTATAATTTCCAGAAATCAAAAGACAGCTAACATAATTAGCTGTTGGATGTATGTGCTTTGCTATTGGATAGGTTCATTGGGGTATTAGGTACGGCTGCGGGTTTGAAGAGAGACCCTATGTTGGATAAATGTTACTGCAAAACAACACCGTTAATAATGATTGGAAAAAATAAAGTAGGTAAACGATTGAAAACTCGTAACTGTGTCATGGTGGAACCACTGCCTTAGAAACAAATTCGCCCTGATGTTTGTAATCGCTGCAACAAGCGGATTGTCTCCCGAAGTTATCACGGTCGCTCCAAAAATCGTACACCCGAAACCGGAGTGAACTGCGATGATATTGCTCCTCTGATCACTGGAGATAGGAATAAGCTAGGAGAGCTTTTGAGAGAATATTTTCTGAGTGAATTGGATGTATTGAGAAGCCAACTTGCTTCTCTATTTATAGGATGCATGCAGGGGTAAATTAGTCTAATAAAAATCAGATTAAATTATAATTTTATTATCCGAATTAAACACTTGTAACTGCTATCATTATAATACAAAACTGCTGAAAATTAAACAAATGAATCTGACTCTAAAAGAGTTCAGATGCAATGTATAATTTCCAGAAATCAAAAGACAGCTAACATAATTAGCTGTTATCATCTAAAATTTAAATTAGACAATCCCTCTATGCAAGAATACTTTGCGCGTGTACATATCGTGTGTAAAAGACGCATATTACCTCAAGTACACACAACCAAGACAAGACAGCAGCACACAAGATTGTCCCTTGTTCTCTATCAATCAACAAAAGAGGGGAGAATGAATGACATAAATATCTTTCACATGATATTTACCCACTCAATGTGGGATTACTATCTTTTGCATTACTAACATTCTATTGCGATCCTCGTATAAACGGCAAAAACCTGTTAGAGTTTGTTAACGGTCCGAGTTATGAAGCAGAGATGGTGTCCCTATTTCAACAGATGGTGTCGGATGATGCCGGTTTGCTGCGGGATTGCAACGTTAAGGCTCTGGAGAAACTTACGGTGGATCACGGAGTGCCCCCTTGTTCGGATTCTTGGGTAATTTGCTTTCCACATGGATCTATAGTTCAATCTTCAATCTGTAATGTTAAGAAGTTTGTTTTCCCACTTCTTTATGGGTTGTGTTTGCTTGCGTAGGTTACAAGCAACATAATAGAACCGGCTCTGCAATCATGGGATGGCAATGATCTGGAGAAACTTGTCTCTCAAGAAACATTCCTCGAAGAATTTAAGAAAGTTGCAGAGCGTGTGGCCCAAAATGTCACAGAACAACCGGTAATCGCCGTGCATAGCGAAAACACCTTGGATGGAAGTGGCATTAAAAGACTACTATCCAAACACCTTGGATGGAAGTGGCATTAAAAGACTACTATCCAACAATTTTGAACTAGACAAGGTATATGCTCTGCTTGTTGTCTCACCATGTACTGTGTGTGTATGTTGGACTTATGAAGGAATGCATTTTTGCAAATTGCAGTCACTTAATATGGCTTTAGACAACGTTCTGAAAGATCGCAATGGTAAAGTACCGAAGGAGTATTTACGTGCGGTGCTAGATGTAGTTGCTCCATCTGCCGGTTTACCTCCGATCGGTGCAGTCGAACAGGTAATGCGACAACATAGATATTAGCACATACATCTCCAAGTTGATCAACGATTCAACATAGGATGTTATAAAACAAACTTGCAAAATGTAACTATAGGCCTATTCCATTCCTCTTGAACCAAAATTGTTGAACTTTCTCCAGATTGAGAAGGTTTTTGCTGATGCTTTCGACATGGTGAATGCGAACGACGGGAACATGGTTAAAGAAGACAAGTTCAAGAAGTTATTGACAGGGATCTTGTGGAGCATCATGCTGCAGTTAGAGGGCAATCCCGTCTCGGTATCTTCGAATTCCGTTGTTCGTGAACCCCTTGCATCCCCGTCGTCGCTGTTCCAGCCATCATGCTAGTTGCATGTCAGAGTAAAAATTAAGGAGTGACAAAATAAGGAGGGACAATAAATTCTGGTTCGTTTTAAGTAAAATTCCTGTAGGTTAAGTTGATTTATGTGCAGTTCAGTGGTTTGTGTTGTGCTAATGGTATATATTATAAATTATACATGCAAATACAGATGAAAGCAAGGCTTTTCCCTGGCCAAAGTAAATATTAACCAAAATGGATGTTAATTTTCAAATATCGAATCTAATTTGATCCGAAAATTTTGATATCTAAAATTTCAGATTGGTAAAATAAAAATTCGTATCCATGTAAAAAAATCGAATATCTGAAGATCGAATATTCAGATATCTAATTTTCCGAATATATAATTTAATTTAATTATTTTTTCGGATTTGACGGTCGTATTTGTGAAAATTTTGTAATTTCAAATATAACAAGCAACAAATTGCTAAATATAACAAAATTAATATGATATTCATGAAATTTTGAATCTTCAAATTTTTAGATATAACAAAATTAATATTCATGAAATTGTTAAATATAACAAAAAATTTTGGATAAATGGGTGTTTATTATCCAAGAAGCAACAAGGTGTTGCAAAAAAAAAACATTACAATCAGGGGATCATCAAATTTGGATTCCCCAATCTATACACAGCTTACATTAACCCTATCAATAATGTCTATACCCTTCCCATGTATACGAAATCGAACTATATCTTTTATGCATCGAACAATATCATCCACTGATCGAGCAACACCCCTAAAAAGCCTATGGTTCCGCTCCTCCCAGATATAATAAATGTATGCACTCCAAGCCATCTTGAGGATGAGGACAATGAGAGATTTCTCCTTCAAATTCTTCAGAGACCATAGGAGCTTATCTTCTCAACCTGCGACCTGTTTGTACAATCTGCGGTCTTGTAAAATCTTACTCCAAACACAACAAGAAAAATGACATCCAAAAAGTAAATGGCTTCTCGATTCTAGGCCATTGTCACATAGTATGCAAGCATCATTCGTTACAATCTCCATGCGGGATAAACGATCCTTTGTGGGCAAACAGTCTAGTATGGCCATCCAAGCTATTATGGAGTGTTTGGAGATGTGGAGAGAGTACCAGATTAATTTGTGCCATTGCACCTTTGGCCTGTCTTCTCGCGTTTTATTCCATATCCAAGAATTTGTCACTGCGGACCAATCTGTCACATATCTATACAAGTCAGCAGCCCCAAGTCTCATTTTTAACAATTTCTGCACTATCCAACTAAAATGATTTTTACTCTCAACTTGCCAAAAACTCTCTCTTTTGAATACGTACTCCTTTAGCCAGGCCACCCATAAAGAGTCATCTCTAGCTAATATTTTCTTATGGAGGACGAAGAGGCAAGTTTTGCTCCAGATTTGCAAATTTTTAAGGCCCAATCCCCCTTTGATTTAAGAGTACTGGTCTACTGCCAACTCACTTTTGCACCTCTGATGGATGTGTCATTTCCTTTCCAGAAAAACCGTGCACAGATTTACTCTATCCTTGCGATAACTGATTTGGGCAGCATTAACTGTCTACTCCAGTAGTTGAAGATGCTAAAAAGAACAACTTTGATCAATTGTAATCGTCCACCATAGCTGAGCTTTTTATTCGACCAAAGGTGGAGTTTGATTTGATTTTCTCCAAGAGTGCATCACAGTCTTTTCCACGTAGCTTCCTCGTCACCAATGGAACCCCAAGGTAACGCACCGACAAGTGACCCAGTTTGAATCCAGTAATATCTTGAACTTCCTGTATTTGATTAGAGCTCATCCCACTTGCATAAAATTCTGTTTTCTCAGCATTTAGCTTTACAATTCATAAAATTACTCAAGAGTACTTAAAATACCCACAATCGATTTTGTTGAGCCATGACAGAATATGAGAAGGTCGTCAGCAAATACTAGATGAGTGAGTGATATCCTCCTGCACTTGGGGTGATATTTGAAGACACCACTAGCTACAGAAAGCTTCAGCAAGGCAGAGTACATTCATAGCCAATACAAAGAGATAAGGTGACAAGGGAAATATAACAAAATTAATATTCATAAAATTTTGGATTTTTGGATATTCAGATTTTTAGACAATTTGAAACTTGAAATATTGATATTCGTATCTGATACGAAAAATTATAAACTGGATTAGATATCCGATCCAAAAATAAAATTTGAATCTGATCAATGGATAATCGAATCGAATCGATCGAATATTTTTACACTTTTGTATACATGAAAAACCTTTTCTCTATGTATTTTTCGCTCTAAATTGGTCCTTAAGCTTTTGAATATTTCAATTTTATCCTTAAAGTATGACTCTCATTTTAAATTGGTCCTTAAACTTTTGGACATTTCAGTTTCATCCTTAAATTATAATTTTTTCATTTTAAATCGATCCTCAAACTTTCAAACGCTCAAATTTCCCCCAAATTAATAATTATCGCATGGCATATTATTACATGATAGTTTGAGGATCGATTTAAAATGATCAAACATAAACACACACATGCTTGACCGTCAGATTAAGAAACACTCGTGGACCCCATTCGACCAACGGTTGTTTCTGCCTCTCTTGTGACGTACGCATCCATCCAGGCATTGCAGCCGGATCTGATCATAAATGCCGGCACTGCCGGTGGCTTTAAGGTAATTCCAAGCCCTGATATTTTGCTCCTTTTTTAGAATTAAGGGAAAAAGATCATAGTAGCAAATATTTTGTGTATTTATTCTTGTATTCTTCCAGGCAAAGGGAGCAGGGATTGGTGATATTTTTCTCGTATCTCATGTTGCATTCCATGATAGAAGAATACCGATCCCAGTGAGTAATACTGGCCCTTAGTCTTCAATCAGTTTACTTCTCATTCCGTGATTTGTGAAGGGTGATGATACGCTGATCACATAGTTTCTGTTCTGTAGAAACTGTTAATATCATTGTGAACCTTGAACCTAGTTTGTGCATTGCTAAGAAATTTATTTCCAGCTCTTTTATGTAATCTTTAAAGATATATCGGTAACTAATTTTTGTTTCTTCTATAGGTTTTTGATCTATACGGTGTTGGTTCGCGGCAGACCTTCCCAACACCGAATCTCTTGAAAGCACTTAATTTGAAGGTAAATTATTTTGTTTGTTTTCCTCTGTCTGGCAATAGAGCTGGTTTGTTGGCCATGTTTTGAACTTCTGTAATTTTATGCCAACATTGAACTTCTAAAATCTCTTTTCATCTCTTTCAACCTACACATTTTTGCCTTGGAATTCCTTGTCGGTCAGTTAAGACTGCATCTGATTTTCTTTATACAAGAATGCATGCCTTTACAGGAGGAGGATAGTGAAATGTTTATAACTGCATAGAGATAAATCATTGTTGCATCTACTTTACGAGGGCAATTTCCATTATACTTTTCTCCATGTTTCAGGCTGGCAAATTATCCACGGGCGATTCTTTGGATATGACCCCTCAGGATGAAGCATCAATCACAGCGAATGATGCTACGGTCAAAGACATGGAGGTACATCTCTTACTGAAGAAACTGCAAAACAGATCACATCATCCTCGCAAACCACGCATGCTACTCGAAAGAGAGACTTTTTGTACTTTAAAACTTTGAAGTTTACTGCCATAATTTTTCTGTTCTTTTGTTTCAGGGAGCTGCTGTAGCCTATGTGGCAGATCTTTTGAAAGTTCCTGCAATATTTGTTAAAGCAGTGACAGATATAGTAGATGGTGAGAAACCAACTGCAGAGGAATTCCTGCAGAATTTGGCTGCAGTGACTGCTGCTCTCGATGGAGCCGTTGCTCAAATCGTCGATTTTGTCAGCGGAAAGTGCCTGTCTGAACTTTGATTTTGTCCTATTATCACTTCTTTCATTCTGAAATATATGTGACAATAAAACTTGTAATTCTTACATCCATGAGATGCAAACAACAGAGATGAACAGTGTTATTGAAAGATAAGACAAAACAAGTTATAGTTTGATTAGTTTCATGTTTGAATCAAAATAGTCTTAAAGGTGGATATCACATCCCATTAGCTTTTGTTTTGATTTTTGTTATGTGGCTACTAATATCTTTTTCATATTTTTTATATTTAAATAAAACAACTAAAAATACGATGGATTTAATATATATATATATAACAAATCCACCTATGATTATTCATTTAATAAGTTTTTACAAAAAAAATTACATAAAATGATTTTTTTGCCACATAATCTAATGCCTGATAGGTAAACTGCTTTGGTTATAACATAGGTGATCTGAATCTGTCTCAGCTTATTCTAATAATTTAAGCATTTGACACAAAATGCTAATCCATCTATGAAATCTTTTACGTATAAATAACCATAAAAAAGTTTCAGCCTCCTCAAATATACAGTCCACTGATTTCGAGTAAAAAAGAAATGTGTCGAGAGCAAAAAACAAGGACAACTCGTCACGATTTGTAACCCAGTTATACTTCTTACGTCAGCAAGCTCATCGACAACCAGAAAACGGCATATTCGCTTATACCACTCCGGAGGGAAGACGGAGAACAAGCTGCCCTCCGAATACACTGCAAAGAACAAATGATTGTATAAGTAAACATTAATGATATGTTTAGCTTGTACATATATACAACGGTTGTAACGAACCTCTTGATATAATAGTAACAGAAGTCTGCTAAAATAAAAGTTTGGACGATTTCGGATATAAGAACCATAGAAGGCCACAATCCGTAACCTAGGGCTACCAGCAAGTGTCCTCGACTGTCTAAAACCTGTTGAAAGTGGTAGAGAATGAATTAATATCTTAATGCAATCAATCACCGTTATAATAAATCAAAATAACAGCTCCCACAACCACTGGCACCGCACAAAGGTTTCACCCCTACACAAGAATACTAATGTTCTATGTTGTTTGACTCTTCATTTTTCTAGAAGTACCTGTGTCAGATGCATAACGATATCCGACACTCACACCAGAGTCCGAGTAACATAGCTTATGTTAACACACAATGTGGCTTATCAACCTGACATTATTTGAAATGTAGAAGCAATAAGCTGACAGGCAAAATGGCATTTAGTTCGAACTTCAGGATCACTCTTTGTGTATGCTCAAGCTGTCTATTATTTCCAAAGTGGATAAATTTTACAAAAACAATACTCAAAATGGGTTTCGATTTCACCATTGCTAAACATCAATAAAAATTTAACCTAAACCAATCATGTTCGACTTCTCATCAAAAGATCTAACCTGGAGAACCCAGTGAGCACAGCTGAGGAACCTTGCAACACCCAGTGCAAATACATAATGAGCAGTGAAAGGCTCAACAATCTGCGAGCACAAGAAGATGAGTTACAGCAGAACTCGTATAGACCTTCTAAATGTAATATATTATTTAAGTAATTCGTACCTTAGTATTTTGCATCACTTGCAACTGAGGTAAAACTGAAACAGCTTCCAGGTATACACAGAACGCCCAGAGAATCCGGTTCATAAGATTATGAGAAGTTGATGGATGAATACACAGAGCTAGTACTGCACAAGGGATAACCTGCATCCAAATTCCTGGATATGACTTCTAGAAAGTGTTCAAAAGAATAATCCATTTGAGCAACAAAGTTGGTAATTCTGCAGTTAATATTGAGTCCATGTGTAACAACACAAACGGTAACACCTTTAATTGTGTTGGCTCAACAGGCTCATGCTATCTATGTTATAGATGTCTATCAATAACAAACAGCATGAAAAAAGATAAAGATAAATGAAAATTAGAGTAAGATGTCTAGGAATAATTCAAAGAGCAGGACATGAAAAAGTAAATAAAGAAAAGAAAAAGTTAATATGACCAGTGGAGACATACAACATAGTAAATGGCAAAGTTATCCTTGTCTTCCATGTAGCTGGACTTCAGTTTGAAACGGATCATGTAAATAACCCACAAGGTCGTAGCCAATGTGGCTAAATCGAGTACGGTGTGTATATCATATTCCATGACAAAGCTACAATACAGCCTAACAGCTAAAAATATAGCTGTTAGTTCTTGGGATTTCAGTGATAGTCCTGACAACATTCAAAAACATTTCCAAAACAAGTAAGTCCGGCATTTTCGCCCAATAAAGAGTTCCTACAGTTCAGTTAAAACATAAGAAAAACAATCAAGAATGTATCATTAATTAATTTAATCACATGAAAAAGATTAAAATACATACTGCATATTTTATTTATTAATGGAAGTATCAAACATTCTGACATAAAATTTGGCAAAACGTAAAAATTTTTATTTTAACAAAATAAGAATTACTATGGTTGCAAACTTTTCCGAAAATTTAGAAGATGCTATCCATTTTTATTTCATATCCAAAACAAACAAAAATTTTTCAAATGCAGACAATAATCATATACATATTTAATATTCTATGTATGTATATATGACATCAAAGTTAACTATACAAATCTTCAACAAAATCAATCAAAATCGACTAACTCTCCCACTTCATGATAGCTAAGAAAAATTAGAACAAAGCAATGATCTTTATATATCCAGAAACAGTGATAAAGCAAAATCTATCACCGATCGGCACAAAGCAATCAAACAATAAAGCCTAAAAAAATATTTGCAACATTTCCATTACCCTTTTAAGAGTTCTTTTTTAAAAAAGGCTTTAAGACACCCTATGCATCATCTATTTAATTTTAAATACAATTTTTAAAATTAAAATTTGCAAAATCAAAATCTGAAATTTTCGTATCAAATGAAGAAAATTAAAGCTTTCTTTTTGGGGATGGGGTGGGGGATTACCAGCACAAGTCTTCTCTTTTGTGAGTTTATAGATGAGGACAGAAATTCCGAGGGAGTGAACAGACTCGGCGGCGACGAAGAGATTGTCGTGGTCGTGTACGACGAATCGGAGGAAAATGAGCGCTGCCATCCCCGATACCACCGCCATGAAAGCCTTCACCTTGGGCGGTTGTCGTCTCACCCACATCGTTAAGGCGTGGATCAGCTTCTTCTCTGCCCTCATGTTGTGTTGTTTGTTTACTTTTTTTTTTCCGGGAAAGAAAGAGAAAGGGAGGGAAAATGGGGAATGCGCCAATCCGGAAATGTGATTACGTTAATGGAAATTCTTTGTGCTTTGGGATTTGATTTTATAGTTTGTGTTTAATTAAGGAAATCCTTTATTTGGTTTTGGGTTATTATTTTTAAGGAATAAAAATTAGTATCTAAATTTAAAATTACACTGAGTGGATTAATTTTAATCAAAAAATTAATTTCAATTAGGATTCAGAGATTACCTCATGTATTATCCACTACAAAAAAAAAAATATTATTTTAAAATAATTTACAAATAGCCATTTTTTATTTCTTAATTTTTAAATAAAAATATTATTATCATTTTTTTTTTTATTAATAAAATATTTTTTTATCAAAAATATTTTAATTTATTTTTTTAATTATATATTTAAAATATTTTTTTGGTAAAAATAAGTACCTAAACTATATTTTGTTCAAAATTGATTTTTTTAAATTTATTTATTTAAAAAAATTTAATTAAAAAAAAATATATATTTAATTAAATTTTGACAAAAAACATTTTAAATTATTTTTCAAAAAAAAAACAACATTTTCAAAATAAAAAATTTTATTAAAAATTTTTAAATATTTAAAAAAAATTAAAAACTTATAATTTATAAAAAGTTTTAAATTATCTATTTGAAAATGCAAAAAAGTTAATTTTTTTGTTTTGTTTTTTGGACAAAAATATTAAAAAAATATTGCATGGTTTATGGTCAAAATTTGATCAAAGGACTTAGAAATCTATTTTTTTTGTTCAAAATTTAATTAATTAAATTTCTTAATTTAAAGCCTAAATTAAGTCAAAAAAATTCAATGAATTAATTATATTTTTTTAAAATTCAATTTATTCCTCCCCTCAGTAAAATTTTCTATGGATTTTTTTAAAATAAGTCCCTTTAAAAATACAAAAATGTCTGAACTTTTAAGAGTATATTCTTTTTGTTTTGTTTTTATGGACAATAAACAACCAAACACGGACGGATGCATGATTGTATTATATGTAAGGATACACAAATTATTAGAAAGTTATATTAAAAATAAAAATTTTGAGTTTTGATTGTCAATAAAAAAATATAAGTAATATATTTAGTGGTTTTTTAGGATATAATTGTCCATGAACACAGTCCATCCTGAAAGTTCAGTTCTAATATTAGATTTTTGAGCTTGATTTCTTTTTCCCATGTTGGACAGATATTTCAATGGATCTACAAATAAGTAAAAATGAAAAAAAAAAAAAAAAGCAGAACAGAACTGGAAGTAATTGTGCAAATCAAACAGAATCATTCTACAATGATCAAATATACTGAAGTGTTTTTAAATTTTTTATTTCATTTCTACCTTTTTCCATCTACTTAAAATGTCAGTAGGTGAAAAGCTAGAAAATTATAAAGTCCATGAATTTGATCTTCTCAAGAGCGGCTTCATTTGTTTGTCTTCCTCAATTGCTATCATACCCAAGTGAGATGGGTCCTCCAACATCATCTTCGCCACCAAATAACCGGCAATGGACCAGGTTTGAGCTTTACGCGATTGCTTACCGATGTATCGGCCCAGCTTTCCGTCGTAATACTCTGGCCAGTGGTCTTTCAGCAACCTGGCTTCGGCTATTTTGATGGCACGCCTCGCGATTTGGGGGCGTCCGGTCTTTACACACGCAGCTGTCAGCAGCCATAGTAGCACTGGACACAATGCAGCAAGCAAAGCATGAAAAAATTTTCCACCATAAGAACTAGGATGTTACATAAAATCTCAACAATCATAATCAAGGGCGTGATAAAGTCTAAAACATACCTGGCCATGATCCTCCATTGTGATAACTCCATCGGGTGTTTTTGGGATCGCATCCTGTTATAATACGCCATTCATTGAGTTTCCATGGCAGGATAACAAACTTTTAATGGCATTTCTCCGACCAACTCTTCCCAGCGTGATTCTATAAGATCCATAATTGCAGTCGATTGTTCAGGAGTAGCCAATGATGATAGAATTGCAATGCAATTACCCAAGCAGAACCAGCGGAAATCCATTCTTGCAGGGCTAACATTACCAATGAAGTAGCCACCACGAAGCGGCATGAAATCAAAAACCCACTCGGGAAGAGAGTCAGGCATTACATTAAACTTGTTGACCGCAGTGTGGGAATACTCTTCCGTCTTATAGCGATATATGTCATTTAGCTGCTTCAAGTCGAGCCAAAAATAACTTCTCATGTGATAGCTTAAGGCATGCAGGCGTTTAACTATACGTTCCATGAACTCCTTTCCTTCATCATCTTGCTTGAGTAGAAGCAAAGCACATCTTAAAGCCATAAAGAAAAGAGCTTGGATTTCAATAGGATAGCCATATACACCCTGTAGAAACGATGACAAGTATTAAAGCTCAGCCAAGCAATATTGAAAGGTAAAATATTAAAACAGTTCTGAAACTAACTTATCCATGATAAATTGATGATCTAATGTAGTTTTTGGAGAAAAAACTGTGTAATCTTACTTTATAAGCACTTTCACTTATCAAAAGACCCAAAATAGAAGCATGTTATCAGGCTCAACCATATAGTAAACAGTAGTTGAGTAAACTATAACCAGAAAAACAAAAGTGAAGTATACTTATCTAAGAAAAAAATTGAGTCGAAGAAGTTTCCGAATCTTACAGCTGCTACTTCCGTAAGGCACCACTAATCTGAGGCCATTGCCAGTACTCTCAGTTAGGTTTCTTTAATGTCCATTAGATGCAAGAAGATATAAGAAAGGAATGTCAAGCAAGTAATATTATACTTTTAGTAATTGAATTAGACAAACCCTGTTTGATGCTAGTGCTATATGTAACAGGATATATGCTGTGAACAACTCACCATTCTACGATCAATCATGCAGCAACCATCAGCACAGAGAAGGGTTGGAAATGTGTCAAATCCCTCCGACAGGCATAAGCTCAGAATTAGGCGCATACCCTTCTGGCATTCAGGCAACTCAGCCAATGAAGTGTCTCCGGTAGACTTTGTGTATGCTCGAAGCAAAATAATCCACCAAAATCCAGAATCAACAGGAGCAACTCTTCCTATTGCACTCTCCCCAAAATCTGCAATTAATGTCTCACTGTTCCTAACAGGATCATGGAGCACTTTAAAACTAGCTGGCATTACTCCTTCTCCTAACTGAAACCTATCGATCTTTTTCTCCCATGATTGAAGGCGAAGGGTCTTCAAAATGAAATTCTTTACTATTTCTGGTTCCCCGTTCATCAAGAAAGCCAATGCACTAGGGACAAAGTCTCTTACAAAGACCTTTGCAGAAAAATAAGCAATCAAATTTACGAACTCATTATAAACCAGAGCATTCATTGGAGATTCACAAAGTCAATCTCATACGAGGTTCAAGAAATAGAAGGCTTAATAAAGAAACACAAATTAAATGGGTAAGATCATCACATAAATCTAAAAAAAAACATAATATATTAATATAGGGACATTGAATGCAAGGAAAGGAATAAAAGGAACTGGATAAATTCAAATATTAAAACAATATTACAATAACAGCAAAAGTTTATACCAAATCATACAAACAGGAAAAACTAAAATACCTCTACAGCTTGCACTAGCTAGCAGTCAATAATAAAGGTCACCAAGAGGCACATCTTAACTCAAGTATGAGGAAAAGAAACATAGAGTCTGGCAGTGAAAAATATGCTAATAGTATCTTTTACTTTTGAATTAGGCACTACTTATTAGCTCTTTGCTCAAAAAAGAGCCACAGAACTGCAAAAGATGAACAAATAGACAATAAATTCAGCTCAAGGACCGAAGATTTTCACATTTCATCACCATTGCAAAATAATTACCATTTATCAAGCCTGATGACAGATAGAACATATGGGGTATAGGCTAATCAAATTGATATTACTCTTAACTGAGATGGAGTTACCAGAAAACAGAGTTCTCACCTGATCATAGTTTAGGTTTTCTTCAGTATTATCCAATGCTGCAATAGTCCCAACCGGTTGACCACGAAAATACACCAATGACCTTCTCAAGGCGTCCCAAGCTTCGGCAACCATTGGATGCGGGTCAAAACCAGTTTGTGACCTGGGTGTGCTAAAACCTGACCTTCTACCCACCGGTGAACAAACAGAATCCAGTTGCTCAAAAATGCGGGATGAATTAAGATCAACGCCTCTAGTAGAATGATGCGGAGACATCCCAATTGATAATTCGCTGAGCGACCTTTCATCAAGTGATCTCTGTCTATCTATATTCAAAAGCCTAGGCTTCTCTAACAACTTTGAAAAATCACATTCTTCATATTCAACCAAAGGGCAGAGTATATCCTCAGTTTTTATATTTTTATTATGATTCACATCCACATCCGGTGTTGACATTTCTGATAATATATATTCTAAATGGTAAAGACAAACTGAAGTAACCGAATTCTGATTCAAATCTTCAACGACCTATAATTCAAAGTAAAACATGATTCAGATCATTAAACACTAAATTGCAGCTCAAAATTAACGGAAGTAGCTCATTAACTAACAATCAATTAAGAGATCAAAACTAACAAGGCCAGAAATTTCCTTGATCTTAAAGAAAATTCGTGCATATATCAACATATATCATTTCTTGCAACAACAAACAATAAAAAAATCTCAAAATTCAAATCTTAATACACATTTAGGAGCATAAGATCATAAAACAGTTTTGCATGACTCAGATAAGTTAATATTTCCGAGATTATATATTCTAAACTCTAAAGACAAACTGAAGTAACCAAATACTGATTCAAATCTTCTAAACAACCTACAATTCGAAGCAAACAGGTTTCAAATCATTACACAATTAATTGCATGTTAAAATTGCAGCTCAAAACTAAGAGAAGCAACTCATTAACTAACAATTCAATTAACCGATAAAAACCTGCAAAGCCAGAAAATTCCTTGATCGAACAGAAAATTCACGAATACATCAACATATATCATTTCGCACAATAACAAACAAAACTCTCGAAATTCAAATGTCAATACACATTTAGGATTAACGAAAGCCGAGAATAAATAGCTCAAAGATCTTAAAACAGTTTTGCACGACTCAGATATGTTAATATTTCCGAGAATATTTATTCTAAATTCTAAACACAAACTGAAGTAACCGAGTATTGATTCAAATCTTCTAAACAACCCACAATTCGAAGTAAAGCATGATTTGAATATTAAACACTTAATTGCATGTCAAAATTGCAGCTCATTACCTAACAATTAAATTAAGAGAGAAAAACTAACGCCGCCAGAAAATTCCTCGATCAAACAGAAAATATCAACAACATCCTTCAGCGCAACAACTAACCCAAAAAAATAATTATCTAAAACATTCAAATCTCACTACACATTTATGATTAACGAAAGGTCAGAATAATGAGCTTAAGATCATAAAACAGTTCTGCATGACTCAGATATGTCAACATTTTAATCGTAAAATCATATAAAAATGAATAAAAACGAAATTTAACCTTTTAATGAACGTTATTCAGAGCAAAAGCAATTTTTTAAAATTTTAACTCATAATTATTTAAAGTTTATTATTGATAGAAATAAGAAAAATATATATTTTAAAAACTTCTAATCAAGTAGTTTTTAAATATATATTTTTATAAATTTTAATTATTTAAAATATTTAATATAATTATAGTTAAAGTTTAAATTGTTGACTTTCAAAAAATTAATAAGGGACAATCTTTGTAGGACGGAGAAAACGTGATTTTCAAAAATAATAAAAATTAGGTGACCAAAATAAAACTATAAAAATAAATAGATACCAAATATATAATTACCCATTTTTTAAATCAAAGGCTATGCACTTGGCAGGCATGGTTAAATGTACGGAGCAGAAAAGGTCGATGGGGTCCATGAAGAAGGGTGCTAATTGGAGCGTTACGTACGTGGACGATTGAATAGGTGAACAGGTACGAGAGTTATGTATGTCACGGACCGCATCGTAGGGTCCGAGCCCAGCGCACACTAGGTGGCAGAGCAGTTTGAGCCCAACGCAGACCAGGTGGTCGAGCAAGCCCTCCACACCCTCTTGGACCTAACATCTAACCAAATTGGCCCTTCACTTGGGTTAAGGAGTCATACTCCTTGAAGGACTCTAATAGGAAGTCCTAGTTCGAGTCAAACTCTACCATTGGATGTAGGGGGCTATAAATAGAGGCTTACTCCCACCTCATTAGGCACTTCATTAGACTTTGTTAGGTTTCAGCTTTGTTTTTTGTAAGCTTCAATTTTTGAATAATACATCGAGCATTCGCTTGGATTTCCCTCGTTCTCTTTTTTTGTCGTTTCCCTTTCATTATTCTTTCATTTTCGCGCATATCCAAGCACTCTCACTTAGATCAGTTAGGCTTACTTAGACGCCACACCATCCCAAAGGCGCCTAAGGTCGCACGTTCCGGTTTGAGAGAATTTATGGACGTTACAGGTGGTATTAGAGCGAAGGAATATGTTCGAGATGGTCAAGAATGAAGAGACCAATGCAGCAACAAAGGTCGTGAAGACCCAGGCTGGTAACGGGAAGGGAGCTGCTTCGAAGGATCGGCTGACAACACTCGATGACAAAGTAGAACGACTCGAGACCAGTGCAAATGAGATGGTAGAGTCCCTGGACGTTGTCAACGGTCGCCTCGAAGAGCTTGAAACCAAGGTCGATCCCCTCAAAGATGAAGTCATGGAAGAGGTTTAAGGTCTTCTCAACTTGATGTACGAGAAACTGAACCAGCAAAACGCTTCCCTTCAAGTTGCAATGGAGGCAATGAAAGGGGAATTGTTGGGGGAGATAAAAAAGCTCAATGCCGAGCTGTCTTTCTACAATAATGCCGTGTTAACCGGCATGGTGGGTGAAGCAACAGTAGTTAAGCCCAAGATCGATGCGCCAAAGCCAAAGGAGTTCAACGAGGCAAGGGACGCCCAAGAAGTGGACAACTTTATTTAGGGGTTGCAGCAGCACTTCCGACTAACGGGCATCGATGACGAGGACACAAAGGTAAAATTCGTTGTTTACTTGATTGATGTCGCTCTCCTATGGTGGTGACATAGGTGTTCTCAATCAGAGGATGAATCGATTCCCATCAAAACGTAGAAGGATTTCCAGTTCGAGTTTAAGAAGCACTTTTACCCAAAGAATGCTCATAAGGAAGCTCGAGAGAAACTTCATCAATTGAAGCACGACGGCTTGATCCGGGAGTATGTCAAGAAGTTCACCAAACTCAAGCTCCAAATCCAAGGCATGAATGAAGCTAACGCCCTCTTTGCTTTCAAGAATGGGTTACAACATTTGGCAAAGATGAAGTTGCACCGAATGGGGGTTCAAGATCTTTCCAAGGCATTAGGTGCAACCGACTCCCTTGTCGAATTTAAATACAAAAAGTCGGACACCTCGAAACAAAAGCCAAAACACAAAGTCAATGGCGAGAAAAACAAAAATGGGCATGCCAAGGACGAGTCCAAGAAACCATCCAGCAGAAGCATTAAACTCCGTAAGTCGTGGGAAAATAAATGCACTAATCTTAGTTGTTACAATTGTGGAGGCAACCACATGAAGGGGGATTGCCCCCAACTTGAGAAAGCAGCAGCAATCGAATAGGATGACAGCAAAGAAAAGGAAGTCACTAAACTTAGTTCCATTATCAATTCCATGGAAATTAAGAAGGGTTCTAAGAAGAAGGGTCTGATGTTCATAGACATCACTCTAGCTGGCCAAAAGTTGAGCGCACTAGTGGACACCAGTGCCTCAGACTTGTTTGTGTCAGAGCAGGCTGCCAAAAGACGTGACCTTCTTGTTAAGAAGGCAAGCATGTTTATTAAAATTGTGAATTCCGAAGAAGCTCCAATTGCTAGGGTAGCAAGAGGAGTCAAGCTTAACATTGACGATTGGTCCGGTAAGGAAACAATCAATGTGATTTCCCTCGCTGATTTTGACTTAGTGATTAGCATTAGTTTCCTTGATTGGATCAATGTGTTCCCTGTTCCGTTTGCAAATTGCTTTTGCATCCTTTATCCAGCACATTCGTGCATAGTCCTAGTGAGTCGACGGTTCGAGTATAGGGCCAAGATAGTGTCAGCCATCCAATTCAACAAAGGGGTACGTAAGGGATAGCCAACATTATTAGCAACGCTGGTACATGAGAACCTGCTCATGTCCAAAAAAGTCCCAACAGAGGTAGGATAAGTTCTAGCTGAGTTTCGGGATGTAATGCCCACTAAACTACCCAAGACTCTCACATCGAAGCGGCAGCTCGACCATAAGATCAAACTTGTGTCGAACGCGGAGCCACAAGCCCGAGCCCCTTACCGGATGGCTTCGTCCGAGCTTGAGGAGTTACGAAGACAATTGAAGGAACTCCTCGATGCGGAGTATATCCGACCATCCAAGGCACCCTATGGTGCACTGGTGCTCTTTCAAAAGAAGTATGATGGAACGCTTCGAATGTGCATCGACTATCGAGCTTTGAACAAGCTCACCGTGAAGAACAAGTACCCAATCCCATTGGTAGCAGACTTGTTCGATCAGCTTGGTGGTGTAAGGTGGTTCACCAAGTTGGATTCGAATCTGGGGATAAACCGTACCTTAGCCTTGATTATCGAGCACTACTATTGGCCACGTGTTGCGCGTAATAAGTGCTACGCAAATGTGCAAGTATACACGTCGCAAGTTATAGTATAAAAGATATCGTCTCCACAGGGATTGGTGCCACTTCAAGAATCTAGTCTCTTGCACTGTAAAAAGTAAAAACACAAGTGAAGGATTATCGAAGTTTTAACTAATAACTAATCTAGAAAGCAATTAAGTAAAAGAAAAGATGAATTCAATTGAGAGAGATAGGCTAGGTTATCGTGAGTTGAGGTGTGATAGCCGATTGGATTGTCTTGGTAAAAGAGTGCATGGGCAACTCAGTTGCCGTGGCGACTTGCACAACGGGTTGCCTTGGCAACTAATTGATGGTTGCTTGGGCGACTAGTTGGGCAACTACTTGGGCGATCGGGCAGCAACTTCAAGGTTCGGCGGAGCGTTCTTCAATGGTTTCTTCTTATCCCTAAGTCGAAACTCTAGCTACTTGTGCATGCCTTGATAATACATCCCTGCGTGAATCAAGGGTGAACAACAACCAATCTTGCTCCTCTTAGCCGTTGAAATCCTTAACTTATTCCTAAGCCGGATTAATCTTCACCATCATTGGATTGCATAAAGATCATATTCATTCGTTTCTTGAATCTAACTCTCCCGATATTAGATAAATGGATGAAATCACGAGATCCTCTCCCAATTCACTCGCAAACAATAATAAGAATCAAGAATGAATAAACCTTGAAATAGAAAAGTGCAAACTCTTATTACCTAAACAAAAACCAATAGTTTCTCACAACCACAAAACACAATAACCATAGCCGAGTAAATTTAGTTCATGGCTAGGTTCCAAAGAAACACAAGATAATTAATCCCTAGCATGAACCCAATCGAACAAAGATGAAGGAAGAGGCTTGTCGAAATCCTCCTTGCCCTTGATGCTTGTCGAAAATTCTCTCCTCTTGCCCTACTTGGACTTGCCGAAATTTCCCTCTTGCTCTCTCTATTCATCTTGTCGAAATCTCCTTGGTATTTATAGGGCTAGGCCAAAGTCCTTCTTTGAGGAGGAGTTTGAGTTGGAATTAAATTATCTTTAAAGAATATAATTCTTTATTATAATTTTATTCCTATTAGAACTTCTCCTATCCTCTTGGAATTTAATTCTTCTTTAATCTCTGCATGGCAATCAAATTCCTTTGGGCTTGGGCCTTGCTCCATGTTATCTTGGGCTTGTAAAGTCATGAATTTCGACATCCATATTGCTTTTGGTCTTTGTCGACAAATGCCATGGCAACTAGCTCGGCGTCTCCTTCATGCACTGCCCTGGCAACTAGCTCGGCATTGCTTTGGCAAGTGATCCTGCACATACACACACAAAAACACACCAAAGCAGCATCTATTTCCACAAAAATCACCAAGTTATGTAATCAAGTTCAACGTTTGAAGGAAACATGGATTAATGCATGAATGACTAACTATGCAACTAATATGAGCCTAAGTCTAACAGTAATATGAGTAAAAAGGGTAAGAAAAATAGTACTTTTGAACACTTATCACCACGCATGGGCGAGGATGTGGAAGTCTATGTGAGAACTTGTTTTGTGTGCCAACAAGACAAGATCGAGATCGTGACCGAACAGCAACCGCTCACACCCAACGCGGTTGCTACCAAATATGAGGGGCTCAATCCAGCAGTACACAAGTTTACCACAAAGTGGCAAGAGCATCATGACTTAGCCCGAGCTTGTTTATACAAGGTGGGGAAGCGGACCAAGAAGTGGGCGGACAGAAAGCATAGGGACATGAACTTCCAAGTTGGAGACTTAGTCTTTCCCAATCTTACGCAACCCAACCGTGTACAAAGGGCTTGTGCGAAGATACGAAGGTCCATTCAAAGTTGTGAAGCAGGTAGGAACCATGGCCTATCGATTGGAGTTGCCATCGACCATCCGAGCTTATCCAGTGTTCCATAGCAGCTTACTCAAACCATACCACCAGGATAAATCAGATCTGAATCGAGGCAAGTCACACTGAATGCTAGTCGAAGTAAAGAGTCATTTGACGACCAGGTCATCAGCTGAGGCACGAGTATTTTGTCCATTGGAATGACTTCCCGACAGTGAAGGGAGTTAGGAACCAGCCGATGGCTTATGGCAGTTCAAAGACCAAGTGAGCTAGTACCATCTTAGCCGAGCGACGAGGGCGTCGCCAGAACTAGTGGGGGAGAATGTCACGGACCGCACCCTACGGTCCAAGCCCAGCGCACACTAGGTGGCGGAGCAGTCTGAGCCAAACGCACACCAGGTGGCCGGTTAATCCCTCCATACCCTCTTGAGCCTAACATCTAACCAAATTGGCCCTTCACTTGGGGTTAAGAAGTCATAGTCCTTGAAGGACTCTAATAGGAAGTCCTAGTTCGAGTCAAACTCTACCATTGGATGTAGGGGCTATAAATAGAGGCTTACCCCACCACATTAGTCACTTCATTAGACTTTGTTAGGTTTCAGCTTTGTTTTTTGTAGGCTTCAATTTTTGAATAATACATCGAGCATTCGTTTGGATATCCCTCGTTCTCTTTTTTCTTGTCGTTTCCCTTTCATTATTCTTTCGTTTCCGCGCAGATCCAAGCACTCTCGCTTAGATCGGTTAGGCTTACTTAGATGTCACATCATCCTAAAGGCGTCTAAGGCCGCACGTTTCGGTTTGAGTGAATTTACGGGCGTGACACTGTGCACTTGGCGGGCATGATTAAATGTACGGAGTAGAAAAGGTCGAGTGGGGCCCATGAAGAAAGGTGCTAATTGGAGCGTTACGTATGTGGACAATTAAATAGGTGAACATCTACGAGCATTGGGGCTTGGGGAGGTAGCAGAGATGGGGATCTTTTCAGTTTTATTGCAGGAAAAAGTTTGTTTGTTTTTCGGGATAAAATTTGATTTTTAGCTTGTGTAAACAAGTTTTTTTTTTTAATTTTTGGGTTGGACTTAGATTATGGTATTTAGAATTTAAAATTTAATGTTTAGAACTTAAAGGTTATGATTAAGTAATTAGATTTTAAATTTTATAATTTAAATATGTAGAGTTGTGTACTTTTTTTACACAATTTGTATATTAAAATATAACTCATTTTTAAATATATATTCATCAAATCAGTGATAAATGTATGCATCCTTCAGAGTAGTTGTATTCCCATATTTTTAGAAACAAACTTAAACTCCTCTCATCGTTTTCTAAGAAATTTTAAATCTTTCTCTTTCTCAACGACCAGCTACCATATCTTTGATAGGTAGTATTACTCCTTTTTCTTTGATTTTTTTTTTGTTTTTTAGGTTGTCGTGTTTTTTTAGTGGTTGTTTTATTTTGCTTCTCGGTGACTAATTTTTGTTGGGATTTACTTTTCCAGCAATCAAGGTCTTAGGTTGAGACTATTTTTGTAAGAAAGATACTCGATTCCCTCTAAAAAGGAAGGATTGTGGAATATGTAGAAGAGGGTTTCTCTCCAATCATGTTTTTCCCCTGAGTTTTTGTTTAGTGTACTTCGGTTATGTAGGTTTTCCAGCTCTTTTTGACGACCAACGAGGCTTTTTTATTTCCAAGTGGAATACAATTGACTAAGGTTTTCAACTCTGCCCATTCTATGATATTCATTAGCCATCAATGGGCTTAGATCTTGACGCGATGACCAATTTGACGATGTTTTTCTTGCTGAATATTTCTTCATATTTTATGTTGCAGTGACCCTCAAAATATCATGCAATTGAAGAATGATGTTGTTGACTATATATTATTGCTTCGGTTTTTTTTGTTAGTTCTGAGGATTTAATTTTCTGTTCTTTTACTTGCTTTGTATGTGTTTTTGTGTTGTATTTTTTTTTCTGCAAGTTTGTTTATGTTTGTTGTTGTTGCTATGTCTATTGTTTATTGAGTTTGTATTAAACCTCTTTCAACCCTTTATATTTTATTTATGTTCTATGAAAATCGACATTTCGGTTCAAAAAATTAAATTAATTAAATTTAATTTTTTAAATATCAATTTTTTAAAAAATATTTTAGAACCATACATAAAACAGAGTTATAATCAATATCAAAAACTAAGTACAATTAAAATTAAAAAATGAGTATAAAGTTCAAATAAAATAAAATGAAGGGTCCAAATAAATAAATATCCCAATTAATATTATTAATATTTATATATCTTTAAAAGTTTAGGGGCGGCCTCTCACCAGTTATAGACCTCCGTCGCTGCTTATACATGTGTACCGCCACCGCCATCTGATTCGCGTTAACATCTTTTATAGACATTCAGATTTTTCAAAAAAGATTTCATAACCTTTCGTCGCATCTCCTTTTTCCTCTGCCTTCTTTTTGCACTCACAGGGAAAAATATGTCGGGCATGGGAGACGGGTACGTGGGCACGGCCCAAGATGCGGTGAGGATCCGACGTCTGGAGAAGCAGAGGGAAGCCGAACGCCGCAAAATCCAAGTGCTTAAAACCAAGTCCGCCTCCGATAAAGGCCAACCTGGTCTCCTCCAATTCGGTTCAAGTACTTCCGAGGTCCATCAATCTTCTTTTTCCCCCTAATCGTTTGAAACCCTAGGGTTTTTATTTTTCAATTCGAAATATATTGATTCCGTTTTATTAATCGCGCGTTCTATATTTTCCTTTTCAGATTCTCGAGACTGCATTTAAGAAGGAAACTGTTGGTTTGGTTACCAGAGAGCAGTATGTGGAGAAGGTAATTTATCTTCTTATTATTCTATATATTTTGTCAAGCAAGGCCTTAGTCTCTTGTTTGGTCATTCCATTATATAATTTATGGTTATTAAAATAAGGTGCCTAACTGGAACTGTTATTGATATCTTTGATAGAGAGTGAATATCCGAAACAAAATCGAAGAGGAAGAGAAGGAGAAGCTCCAGAAGCTTCAACAAGAGTAAGTTGCATTTATAAGGCGGGATTTGTTATTATTACTATTTAGGTTATATGTTATCATTGTAATCTTAT